>BGNK01002290.1:19128-106204 GCA_003297005.1 Symbiodinium sp. clade A Y106 | reverse complement strand
CCGCGACCCCCGACCAGGATCCTTTGGTTTCGGGACTTGGGCTTTCTCTTTTCGCTCTATATGCACTGCGCGCGCGTCATATTCCCGGCAGGAGCTTTCAGCTCCGTTTGCATTCTTTGTATTATTGGTTCCATACTATATACAGCATGATTTTTGTGGGCCTCACAAAAATTTCTTTTATATACATCAGGTAGATATAAGATTCTTGTGAAATCTTTGCTCACAGTGCGAAACGGAAAGCCGAAAAAGTCGGGCCTGTAGTGTGTTATTTTCTGTATATATATATATATAAATAATATACATATGTGTATATATATATATATATATGTATGTATTAGTTTCTTTGTGTTCATTGATCGAAAGGTCCTTGTTTTCAATTGTTCATGATTTCTCATGTTGAAGCATGTGTCTGCGAAGTTTAGCGATGGTTGCGTGAGAGGCATCGCCAACTCCACGAAAACCTTTTCATAACAAACGTGCGGTATACAACATTTTAGTGAACATGCTATCATTCTGCAGGCGTACAGGTCCCAAGCCTCTCCTTGCCCAAGGTCGCAGCAGGTTCCAGCTAGGTGCCAGAATCTGCACGACAGCTCCGCGCATGTTCCGTGTAAACGCCGTTATTCAAGCCGAAGGAGCCAGATCTAGGCAAGGGCTCCTCGAACTGTAAATCTGCGATGAACTCCATTACTAAGACAGTGACGACGACCGGTAACACTATTACTCCTCCTGCTCCAACTACTCCTGCTCCTTTTCCGACTCCGACCCGTGCTCCTGCTCCTCCTCCTCCTCCTACTCCGACTCATGACGCTTGCTGTGTACATCTTTTTTGACTAATTACTAATTCATTTGTTTTGTTTATGTTTCTTAGTTTTTATTACATCTATACATCTATATATATATATATATATATTTATTTGTTTATTTATTTATTTCGTTATTTAACTATAGATAGAAAGATACATAGATGCAGGAAGCAGTCGGACTCGCCGAAGAAGCCGAAAGAGTCTCGGCGTCCCCGGCCGAAGGAGCAAGGCCAGGAGTCTGGAATTTAAGTAACCAGGGTTTAGGGTTTGGGGTTTAGGGTTCAGGGTTTAGGGGTTAGGGTTTGGGGTTTAGGGTTCAGGGTTTAGGGTTTAGGGTTTGGGGTTCAGGGTTAGGGTTTGGGGTTTGGGGTTTAGGGTTCAGGGTTTAGGGTTTAGGGTTTGGGGTAGTCTCCATTGTAGTTCCTTTTTTTGGTTAACCAAAATCTCTATTATAGGTTCCTAACCATAAAACTGGATAACCAAAAAAAGGAACTACAATGGAGACTATAGGCAGGGTTCAGGGTTCAGGGGTTAGGGTTTGGGGTTTAGGGTTCAGGGTTTAGGGTTCAGGGTTTAGGGTTTCGGGCTTTATAGGGTTCAGGGTTTAGGGGTTAGGTCGACAGGTGTTCCATAAGTGTTTGGCGACAGGGGTCCCAGAAGTTTGTGGTTATCGTGGAAGGATTCTAGAGGAGTCGACCGGTTTCTACAAGGGGTCTATAAGGGCTGTGTAGGGTTTGATAACACCAATTGGCTAACCTACAGGTTTACATTTAGGGTGCTTTCGGGGTTTAGGGCTTAAGGCTTTTGGGGGCAGCGCTGCACTGTGCAAATGTTCGGGGCATTTGCGACTCAGGTCTTAGGGCCCCAACGTTTGGGGTTTAAGGCTGTAAGGGGCTCAGTGATAGAGCAGCAAGGTTTCAAATTTCGGGCGTGACATATCGAGTTGAAGAAGCTTTAGGCTGTATCATATATGTATGTACATATGTAATTATCACTGTCCCTCTCTCTCTATATATATATATATACGCATGTGTTCGTTTATCTGCTATGTAAGTGTATGTATGTGCATGGGTGTATGTACATGGGAATAGTATGTGTATGCCTACGTATGTTGTGCATTTGTAAACGTATATGTATGGGTTCTGTCGGGATAGTGCCGACAACCTAACTCCCCCCGAGCAGCGATCCAGAAGGTGTTACACGTCAAAAGCGTGGGCGAGGAAACGGCGTTCACGGATCTTCTGAGGTCTACTAATAGGGCTCGAAATAATGACCAGTACTATCTTGGGGGGTCCTTATGTTATAAGGATTATAGTATAACATATGCCCCAAACGTTATTCTAGTTATTATGGCCCCTATATAAGACGCTTCCAAGGCCCTGAACCCTAAACCCTGTCTACACCCTTGAGCCGAGCCTTAAAGCTTGAAACCTACCTAAGCCCTCATCTCTCCCGTGAAAGGAGCTCCTGCTACGGAGCCTAGTGAGCGCGACCGACCCGGCGAGAAGAGCGCCGAGGAGCGATTCGTCCAGGGGTGTCGGGTCCTCGCTACCTAGAAAAAGCAGTAGAATTGAGGAGTCTGAATATTACTGTACAAGTAATCAATCCCTTTGTTAACACCTTCCTTTGAACCCTACATTACAAACCGCAGACGTTTAAGGAGTTTGGTGGTGTAAGCGCTTAGGCTCAGGGATGCCCAAACACCGGATCTTCGTGGTTCGAGGTCGTAAGAGTGAGGCTTCCAGAACCCGTATATCTAACACTTCTTGTTAAGGGATAAAGCAGTGTTGAATAAGCGTTGTTTACGGTTTCTGGAAGGGCTCTATACGGTCTTTCAGGTTTCTACAACAGTTCAATGAGGGTTTTACAGGTTTTCTACAGGGGTTGTATAAGGGCTCGCAAAGAGTTCTCCGATGGTTGTATATATTGGCTCTACGAGGTTTCTAGAAGGGTTCTAATAATTGCAAGGGGCTTTATAAGGGCACTATACGCTCTTACCCCAAACCCTAAATTTACGGACGTTGAACACCAAAGCCATATGCCCGGACAGCTACGCCTAGCCTCAACAGTTTGGATCACCGCCTACCCAGGCGCTTCACAAATAAACCCTCAAAGCCTTAATCGTTGCACTTTACCTTGAGATGAACCCTACCCATCGGCTCCAAAGTAGTTCCTTTTGGGGATTCATATTTAGGATCCTAGGTCCTAGAAGGTAATCCCCAAAAGGAACTACTGTGGAGCCTATGGGCAGCGCTCTAAGTTTCAGGGATTCGGGTCCAGTGACTAGGGTTTATAGGATGTGCAGGACAGTGTGTTGCCAGGTCGGGAAGAAAGGGGGCGACTCTTGACATGCCGAGTCCCGACCAACTGTCAATGATGTTAGGCGGTACATCTTGCAAAACCCACTTCGGCTCCCTGAGTCTACCCCCTCCTACTGATAGACTTTACAGACTTTGGAGCTTCATAGATTGTTGAGCCTATTCATTCTTTGCGTGTTTTGAGCTTCAGGGAAAGTCTGAAGAAACAGCTGCCAGGACAGCGCGGACGCGTGCGGGCCCGAGTCAATTTTCGGCAGGAGCCACAACGAAGAACAGCCCCAGATCATGTAAAGGTCGTAGGCTTCAGATCAGGGTCTTTGGATCCAGGACTAGCGCACCTTGTGGCTGTGGAGCTCAAGTAGGTTCGTCTTATAGACTACATCGTGTTAAGAAGTCTCACATCCTGGACAAGGCCCTGCCACAACCTTCCGGCCAGTCGGTTAGAGTCATATGTTGAGGCTTGTAAGTAGTTCAGGCGTCGTACACATACATGCCATACTAGACTAGGGCTATGCCCGTGTTATGAAGGAACAGCTTTAGCTAATGCTGATGCTCCTGAAATGGTCCTGAACCAACCCTACAACTCCACAGCCCTGAAAGCCAAGCGCCTAAAGACGACGAGTCCGAGGTGGCATCAAAGCTACTTGCAGCGCGTGCGGGACAAGCGCTTGCGTACTTCAGCTTTCTATAGTCAGAGGCATGAAAGGCTTCATGGATTTAACCCTAAACCCCTACACCCTAAACCCCTTCGTATGTAAATACCCAAACCCCTAACGGTAAAATCAAAGAAGCGCTGCGGAGGTCTTGCAACTAAGCAGTCTGTAGGAACCCTTCAGGGCCAGGGTGTATTATATGGGGGTTTCCGAAAATTAGGGGTACCTTATTTTGGGGTCCTTATAATAAGGATCCTACTAGTACTATTTAGAGTACTACTATATTAGATTCCCTCATTTTCGGAAACTCCCATATTTACTGTACAGATGGAAATATACATTTTTTGCTTTACAGATGCAAACATGCATTCATAGTGAACTAACATAACATATCTTAACATGACATAAAAGCTTTAACTAATGTGAAGTGAAATTCAAAATATAACAGCTTAGTGCAGTATGCTATAGTTCAATACAGCATTTTTTGACAGAAAAAATGTATTATACATACATACATATATATATATATATACAGAGTATATAGTTATGTGCATCCTGGCCATCTACCATGGCGTAATCAGGTATCATAAAACATAATGCAATAGAACAGAGTACAAATGAGATAACATAATGTGACACACAATATCTATGTCAAAATGTAGCATATACGATCCAGCATAATATGTTCAAGTGCTGTACAAGGGTAGATAGCGGAATGGACAAGAATAGAATAGGATAATACAATAATATGCAAGGAACAAACTGTGGATTAGAAATAGTACATTTGAGTAGAGCACAGCGGGTTGGAGTTGCTTTGCAAAGCCCTATGGCAGATTTTCGAACCCTTCCGGCAAGGCATCAAGGCCCTTCTAAATCTTGAGCTGTCGCCTCTGCGTAATGCTTGGGTCCGCGGCCAAGGGCCTCCTGAAGCAGGCAAAATGCCACAACGGAGTTGACATTATTTATACTATCGTATATCATAATACATTATGGTTTATCATAATACATTGTAGTATATCATAATACATTATAGTATATCATATGATAGTATATTATAGACGACCGTGCGAGTTTCAATGTTTGAATGCTGCTTGCGGTTAGGAGAGGCTTCCTGTGCCCAGCCGCAATGTTTCCATCTTTGAGACACGCCCACATCTCCAGCCTGAGTCCTATACCCAGATTCTATATCCTAGATGAGACAAGCTTACGCTCAGAGCCTTGATGTTGAGGAACCGGTGGCTACAGGAAGCAAGTCGAACTCCCAGTCCTTCAAGACCCTTAGCGAACGAGAGGCACTGCAAGTGTAAGCATCGCCAAAAAACTTGGAGTCTTATTGCTAACCTATCCGAAGTATTGCTCCTAGCGCTCATGTCGCAAGTCGTTTCCCCGCTGTTACTGCTGCTGCGCAGGACAGAACCCAACAGGTAATCCGTGCTGCTAACGAGCTTTCGGCGGCGAACGCCGCAGCGACCTCACAGGCCGCTTGTCTTTGGATCGCTGTGGTGATGGTTTACCTTAAGGGTCCGTGTACCCAAATAGTTTATACTTTGGTGCCAAAGTCTATGCTATTTGGGTACATGGACCCCGAATTAGGTTGAGGCGTTAAGCTTCAGGGTTAAGCATTGTGGGGTTTAGGTGGGGGTTTGGGCCACTAGCAGAAATGGGATTCTAAAGGTGCTGTTCAGATTCAGCCCTGCACAAAATCCGCGCCCAGCCAATCCGGTTCCTGCGACTCAGCAGTCAGAGGCCCAGTCCAAGAGCACTCAGTCTGCCTTGAAGATTTGGTCCCTCAACATGAGTTCTTGGCACCGACATGTTGAGAGCGTTCTTGATGAGGCCAAAAAGCAGTTGTCTTTCTCCTTGCACTTCAGGAGACCAACCTCAAAGCTGCTTCTGTGGCCTCGGCCGTCAACTATGCTCACAGCAAGGCGGCAGTATGCACCAGGGTCAGGCAACCTGCACGACGAAAAGGGACGTCGCCCTTCTTACTCGAGAGCCCTTGGCTCTGCGGGCAGTTACGCAGCGTGCTGTTGAGGCTGGACAGTGGCGCTTTGCAGAGCTTCTGGGGGGAAAGCAGAGTAAACTTTGCATGCTTCGTTGGCCAACGAACCCGTGCCCCAAAACGTGAACACAAAATACACAGACATCCCAAAGCTTGAGCAGAAAGGGCAGTGCTAAGTGGTTTTGAGTCTTCTGCCGGAGGGTTTGATGTTCCCGGTTGAGGGCTTTGGGAGTGCAGACTCGAGCTACGCACAGCACCTAAACCCTAAACCCCAAACCCCCCCAGTGTTGGTGTTTGAGTCAAACGACTGCAGCCTGGCCAGACGAAGCCTGGGAGTTAGAGGCCTTTTGGTCCTGAATACTGGGTATTAATAGGGTTTAGGGTTTAATATTATATTCTTGTAATATATAATATATAATATTCGATTTGGGGGTATAATACAGGTAGTTGGGGGGTCTAAGGGGTAGAGTGGCTTAGGGTTGAGAGCCTCATGCCCGAACGTCCTATTGACCCAGGAAGTGCTCAGCATCAACGGCTCGAAGTAGATGCTGTTCCAGGTACCGGAGATCTTCGGTACCATTTCGTAACCTTGGTTGATGCACGGCCCTAACTACCGAAACACCCCACTTTTCAGCCCTGTGTGCCCTATATTCGGCCCCAAGACCACATGCACCTCGACGTCCATCCTAAACCCCAAATTTGTAATGTGTGTATATATATATATATATATGTCTATATATATATGTCTATCTATATATAAATATAATATATATATATATATATATATATATATCAAACTAGATATCATGTATCATCCCTATAAACCTTGGAGACGAACCAAACCCAGCCCGCCCGCCAGAACGCGACAGAAACGACCCAAACCGGAACCGCGCACCTATGGCCCGAAGCGTCCTAAAGAACTTAGGGTTTACCTGGACCCCAAATAACCTACCTTTTTTGGGTTCCCTAATATGATTTCTTTATATAAGTCCTTAAAAAGGTAGGTTATTTGGGGTTAAGGAAGGGCTTGTAACCTAGGGTGTTGAATTAAGTTTTTAAGTCCAACATGCCAAAGGTCTAATCCTGACGACCTTTAAAGCATCCCTATGGAACCCTGTACAGGACCCGGTTAAAGAACGCCTTGCAAAAACCCTTATTCTACTGACTGAGGCCTCGCCGTGTATTTACCTAAGGCCCCTGCTTGGAGGTTCAGGGGTAGTTGTAAGTGGTGTGATAAGTAGGGTAACCATTGACCATAATTATGACTTCCAGTACGGAACTTATAACCGCACTTACAACTACCCCGGGCCCTAAACTCATAGAACCCTTAAGGAAGCCCTAACTAAACCCTAAACCCTAAACCTGTAACTGATAGCCCCAACTGTAACTTCTCATGAACCTCCAAGTATATCGCGAACCCAGGCCCCGGCTGCCGTCCCGTCGCAACGGCCGGCGGCCCCGAGGCTCTCAAGCGGGGCTCCGGAATAAGGGCGGGCTCGGGGTTTTGGGAAAGGGGGTTAGAGGGCTTTTGATGTGAGTGGTCCCAGCTTAGCTGGCATGCAGAATATGGGTCGAATATGAGTTTAGTTCAATCCTTTTTAGCGCGATGCTTTTGCAAGGCTTCGCAGCCTGTTGTATGGTTGTTGTCAATTAATACCTCATTGGCTGTAAACTCAACTTTGCAACTTTTGGGGTTCTTATAAGATAGTCGATTCTGAAAGTTTCAACTTTTGTTTCCTTGGGTTTTGGGCCAGTGAGATGCTCTTTCCCTAAACCCAAAACCTTAAACCGTGGCTACGGAGCCTCAACCCTAGAGCTCCCGAGCCCCCCATCCCGACGCCCCCAAACTCCAGGCTGGGCTCTGGCACAGAAATCGGAAGAGATAAGAAACATAGGGGCCTGAATAATTAGAAGATGGTTTTGGGGCCCATTATACTATACTTGTAAGAAGGAACTCCCCAAAAGAGTATTGGTAGTTATTAAGGCCCCTATATCACGAATACTATATTCCGTACCCCAAAACCCTATGACAATGATTCAGGCCCCCGTCTTTGGACCCCAAGCCGTGCCTAGACTCGTGAGCTGTTGCAGTTCGCATCCACTGTGTTCTTTGGGGAGTAATATAGGGGCCTGGAAAATTACCTATACTCTTTTGGGGGTTCCTTCTTATAAGTATAGTCTAATGGGCCCCAAAACCTTATTCTAATTATTGAGGCCCCGATAATACTTGTCCATGTGCCCGAAACTCAGCCCGAAGGGCGACCCTTAAGTCCTTTTCCCTCGTCTCTCCCCATGGCACCGGTCAGGCCGGAGGAAGATCGGTGCGGTCCCCAGAAGTGTCTTTGGAATGACCGGTCCAGAGTTTCGGAGTTGCTGTTTTAGGGTTTCGGGTTTAGGAGCTAGGGCTTGTGGAGTCTATTAGGGTCTAAAGTTAGAGTGTAGTAATAGCAAGAGCTAGCATCATTTCTCAGCTCCTTGCATTAAGAGTGAGTTGGTGGAGCACCCTGGATTGCAGTAAAGCCTATTGGGCCATGAGGATCTGCCGGAGCATATAGAATCATGATACTGGCGAGTAGTGTATACGCTTGCAGTAGGAGTTTATTGGTCTCAACATGTGGGTGGTTGTCAAAATTAGGGTCCCTTTTTGGGCACCCTACATGTTAGGTGCCGTGCTATATTAAGGATCCAAGAAGGGACCCTAATTTTGACAACCACCCATGTGATACAATACATCAAGACACAGTGAATCCCCGTAGCTCTTCAGTGGTCAGCGATGTTGCGATGTTGTAGCAAAAGTAACGGCAGGATACCAACAGTAATTGTTGTAAGAGCAACAGTAGTTGCAAGTATGATGGGAACAGCAATAGCAACAACACCAGCAACACTAGCTATACATACAACATTAACAACAATATTCGCACTACAACTCATGACCCCCCTCCTCTCCTCTTCCTCTCGTACGCTTCATGACCTCGTTAGTGGTCTTACCTTACGGTTTAGGGCTCAGGGCTCATTTACCTCTAACGTCTCGAGAGAACGTGGAGTTGTCATGCACGGGTGCATCAAGAATCTCGTGCCTGAGACAAAACGGCAAGCCTTGTCAGCTGCAAGATTGGGGGCATGTGAAGTGTTTTAGTTAAGACCCTGTATTTCGGGCATCCTCTCAATATGTACATATATATATATATATATACCATCACGTTTACAGGTTGATAGATCGAAAGATAGTAAGCCCGAGACATTCAAGCCGAACTCTGTCAGACCACGGTTACACCAATCTTGTAGACATCCGATGCTCCTGCCGATGCGCACGAAGCTTCTTAATCACCAGCTGTGGTATGTAGCCGCAACAAGCAGTCTGCCACATGTTCGGTAGCAAGTCCTTCGACGTAAAACACCCGAATCTGAAGCTCCATGGAGACCGGTTGATTTGAGCTGCGAGTTTGCAAAGGCCTGATGGAAATCCTTGTCCGCCGCGTAAGTCGCAGACCCATGTTGTGAGCTTGGTAACTATTAGACTCAGGCCTTAAATCCTAAACGGGGCGCAATTAGGCTTTCAACCTTCCTCGCCTTACGCCCCAGGCTGCCTGAGCGATCTGGATCCGATTTTCCGCGGAAGTCGCCTGCGCCTCAGCGTACTTGTATGCTACTAGTATTAGGGGCTAGGGTTCTTTGCATTCTGCTTCGAGGGGCGTACATATGACCCCTTAGACAATCTTCTTACCTTGTATTGAGAAGCCACCGGATGTCGCAATCTTCAGCAGAGCTTGGCATCACTGCACAGCTGTAGGTGAGGCCGGAGCCCGAACCCACAGAGAAGGGTTCAGTATGCCAGAGATGTAGGCAACCCGCCAATCGGCGTCCCCTCTCTTCTTTCTGGATCCTGAACCGTCGCTTCTGTCCATCCTAATTTTCGGCGGCATTTGTTTTGGGTTGTTTGCGTAAGTTAAGATGTTTGTGAACCTCAATAAACCTCAATACGAAATGTTCCTCGGCCCGTAAGTAGTGGTAATGCAGCTGCTATGCTGCTATGTATTGCACATGCAAGCCCCCAGCACTTAGGCTTGTTTTGTAGTCCCAAGTCCCAACGCTCTTGATTTAAGCTGTTCCTCTGTTATTTAGCTTTTGCTTATGTAGCAGTTATGGAACAACTGCATATATGATCCTCCTAGAGGTTTCAGTCGCTAACTTGGTACTAGCAGGCCCATGACCACAAGTCATAGTTGTTCCCTGCTACCCACTCCCTCTGCCGATTTGCTGTGCACTAGTTTTGCTGATATTGCCGTTTATCGCATTCTACGGCTAGTCTTAGTGGCAGTAGTTCCGACTTACTCCCCTGTCTAGTGGTTCCACGACAGCATGTGATAGTACTGGTTGCCGTACTTGTTTCTAGTTTCTGGCTTTATTAGTTGCACTCCTTGTTCGTCTCCTTGAGTTTCGATTAGAAAATTTCCTTGCCGGATAGTGATGGCATTTGGGTAGTTCTCTAAATTAGGGCCCCTTTTAGGTCTCGTAAACAGTACAGCACCCTAGTGTACACCTGGCAGGAGTCAGACTTACGCACAAACCCGCTGCACATCCACCTGTGGTTTCCTGTGCCACACACCCCAAACCCTCAACCCTAAAAGCCCACACCTGTTGCCACCTGCTGAATTGGTGCCCCGCACGCAACAGGTCCACCTTGAACGAGGAGGACCTGTCCCTCAGTCGTGCAGCCTGGCCAAAGCCTGCGGAAGAGCCCTCCTTTCAGGGTTCCCTGTAAGGGGTTCCTTTAAAGCGTTCCCTTTAGAGGGTGTAGAAGGGTTCCTCCAAGGTGTCCTTTATGACTAAAGGGGTCTATAAGCGATCGTTATAAGGGTTCCTCTAAGAGCAGGGCTTTATAGAACTGGCATTAACCTGCCACGGCTGTGTTTCGTCTACCCGGGTTTGTTTAGAGTCCGCAAGGCCCCGAAAACGTAGGTGCTGGTCGGTCAATGTAGGGTTTAGTGATCAGGATTAGTCTGTTTGCAACTACAGACAGTAGCGATCATTGATGTGTTGTTACGGAGGGATTCAAAGATGTGTGCCTTTGGACAATGGCACGTACGAGCGAAAAGGCTGGGCGGGTTCGGATGTTGAGCTTGTCCTTCGATATCGACATGCCGACAGGACACCCCGGAGAGCGCAATACTCCTTATTTCAGACATCTACCTCACATTCTAGTTACTCTAGTTGGTTACTTCAGGTTTTGTCCTCATTTAAGGTGCATTGGGCCGTCTGCTGTTTCCCAATGCCGGCTATAATCATAGTATTAGCCGCCAGTTTCTGCTGGAACACATGTTCTCCATGCTGCATCCCAATGCGGAGCCGAGTCAATGATTCAATGCATGTATGGACTACAGCACTGATTATGGCCGCGGCTGCGTCTACGTGGTGCTTGTGCAGGGAACGTCCAGCTCCGCTGTCGTTCTCTCGAAGCAAAAAGGCAGAGGAGAGCGGTTGTCTCCGTCTCTTTTACGGGCACCCACGCGACGGCATGTTTGACAACATGAGCATCGGCCAGGCCTTTTCCCTGCAGGCCAACACAAGGCCCTTGGCTTGCCTTCAACTTGCTTGGCAAAGGGCAGAAGCGCAGCGCACTGAGCCTGCAGCCCTCAGACAGTGCAGACGAGGCAACCACGGTCAAGTGGACCTCAGTGACGCTATATACTGTATACTATTTTATATACTGTATACTATATAATATAATATATAGTATATAAGTTGTACTATAATATGCTATATAATATATAATATATACTATAAAAAGCAGAGCTCCAGGCAGGGGTCTGCCGAAAGGCGCTCCGGTGCTGGCGTCCAAGGACAAGGTGTGGCGTAGTATAGGGGCCTTAATAATTAGAATAGGGTTCCCTTTAAAGGGTTCCTTTAAAAAGAGGGTCTATAAGGGATCTATAGTAGGGTTCTAGGATATAGGGGCCTTCATAATTAGAATAGGGTCTTGGGGCCCAGTATACTATAGTTATAATAAGGAACCCCCAAAAGTGTAGAGGTAATTATTCAGGCCCCTATAGTAGGCTCCATGCTAAGTTCCCTGCAGTCTGCTGCTTTGGTGCTGGCGTAGCAGGCACCAAAGCTGGGTTCCTGGACAATCTGGGCTAAGAATTGTTCCGCCCAGTGCACAAACTCTTTTAATTTCAACCTAGCGCCGCTTCGCCAAATATGTCTGTGCGGGAGCATCGGCCTGCGAATCCAAGCGTTGACGATCCCCCAACGACCTGCCTCCCAGATCCCGAACTGCAAGGCACGCACGTATTGCCAAGGCTCCACGTACCCTTATACAGTAGTATGTATATAGTTACGAAAGCACCCATATAGGACGCAGGAACCGCTTGAAGGGCTAAATTAAATAACTAGATAAACAAATACATGCATATATATATATACACATACATATATACACATATGCATATATACATATATGCATATATACATGTATACATATATACATATATACACATATACATGTATACATATATACATACATACATACATACATATACATACATATATATATATATATACATACATATATGCAGGTATACAGATATACAGATATACAGATATACATATATACGTATGTACATATATATGTACACATATACGGTACATGTATACATATATATATATATGCACACATATGCATATATACAAATATACATACACACAGACAGACAGACAGACAGACAGACAGACAGACAGACAGACAGACGGACAGGCAGGCAGGCAGGCAGGCAGACAGTCAGGCAGACATAAGTACATATATACATATATAGATATATACATATATACATACATACATACACATACATACATACATACATACGTGCATACATACTATATACTATCTACTGTATACTATAAGCTATATACTATATACTATAAGCTATATACTATCTACTATATATATATATAGGCACATGGAGCTTTAGGGTGTAAACAGCACCACCAAAGCCTTATTTAGGATTGGCAGCGGCAGAAGTCTGATGAGCGGGAGGCCGGGACATCATCTTTCTGCAGCGGAGTGAAATGTCATTCTTGGTTGAGTAGGATTATAGGGCTTATTGGGTTTACGTATAGGGTTTAGGGGATGCTAATATAGTACCCTAAATGGTAGGGTCCTTATTATAAGGACACCCCAAAATAAGACATCTGGGCAAATTGCTATAATGTCTTTAAGTAGAATAACAACTGCTTCCACTAACGCAGATCCAGGTTCAAAAGCTTTTGGATTTCGGGTGTCGGTTGGGAGTGGATCCGTGCTGACTACTTCACAGCTTCATTACCATGAGATGCTTTGGAATGGCATCGGAATGCGGCCGCACGTATGCTGTGAAGCAATCCTAAACCCTAAACCCTAAACCGTGTGGCAGCTGCACCTCAGCTCCAAGCTTTCACAAGAAGCGAAGGATATCAGCACCCTTGCATGTAAAATGCTTTCGGCTCGGATGCTCTATGCATTTCGTACAAGACTCTGCTTCAGGCGCTCTGCCATCGTGTCCGCCCTGACGAAAACAAGCACATCTTGAAACATGTCTTTCGGGTTTGGGGTTTGTTGGGGGTTTGAGGTTGAAGGATTTCGGGTGTTAAGGTTTTAGGGCTTTAGGGTCTTTGGGGTTTCAGAGTTTATTTAGGGTCACCCGAAACCTCAATTCCCGGATAGAACCTAAGCCTAAAACCGAAACGCTAAGCCCTAAACCCTAAGCCCCTAAAACCTGGTAAGGAATCCTAGCTGCACCTGCAGTTGGAAAAGAGCCCATGTAAAAAACACAAACTCCCCCGTAAACCCCTAACCGCTAAACCCCTAAACCCCTAAACCCTTAAACCCCAAACCCTGAACCCCTAAACCCTAAACTCCCTAAACCCCGAAAGGAAGTTCGCAAGAACGGCCTCGCGAAAGATGCGGAGCCCGGATCCTAGGGCTCCAAGGTCTACGGGGGTGCTTTAGGGTTTAAGGGCTTAGGATGTAGGGTTTAGGGCTTAGGGTTTAGGGTTCGGCTGAAGGGCTTAGGATGTAGGGTTTCAGGGCTTCGGGTTTAAGGGCATACGGTTTAGGATGTAAGGTTTTCCGCTGTACTGTTTAGGCCTTACGGTTGAGGGTGTAGGGCTTACTCCACCCCCCGAGCCAACGACAGAAGACGGTCTAAGTCGGAAAAATATAGTATAGTAGCTGCATCTGCAACAACAATGGCAAGTCGAGTCCGAGTCGTACACACGGTGGGCTCTACTCGCCCGAGCAACTGGCACTTCTTTGCAGTTCAACCCGCGTTGTCTTACAGCTGCCCCCGACAGTACATGTGAGTTATCCGAAGCACGGCTTCCTTCGACAGACTTCGTCATGACAAACGTGTATCCGTCTCTCTTCTCGCTCTTTCTCTCTCTCTCTCTGTTTTTCTCTCTCCCTCCCACATGTCTACTCTCTTTCTCGCTCTCTCTCTCTCTCTCTCTTTCTCTCTCTCTCTCTCTCTTTCTCTCTTTCTCTCTCCCTCTCTCTCTCTCTCTCTGTCTCGCTCTCTCTCTCGCTCTCGCTCTCTCTCGCTCTCTCTCGCTCTCTCTCTCTCTCTCGCTCTCTCTCGCTCTCTCACTCTCTCTCTGTCTCTCTCTCTCTCTCTCTCGCTCTCGCTCTCGCTCTGTCTCGCTCTGTTCCTCTCTTCCCCGAGTTTGCTCCTTCCTCCAAACATCTCCAAACTCGGGCTCCAAAACACGTGCCCTCAATCTGCGGTGTTTGGATTTCGGTGGTGGCTTTGGGTGTGAATGTAGGAGCTTCCCTAGCCGCTAAAACATATAGCAGCTTTAATGTTAGAACATTCGCCTGAACCATGGTACGATCGTGCTGCCCCGATCTTCAGACACTAGGATGTAGTCATATTACAGAGCAGGACAGAGAGCTTCCCTTGATTTGGTTTCGGCAGACCCTCCATACTAGTCACACGAGCAATCGCTTCCCCCTGACAATCAACCTCCCCCTAATATAAAACTCCCGGTCCCCGGAGTTTCGCGGTTTGGGGCCCCCAATTGAAAGTTGATTAAAAACAATAGGGGGGGCCTAGGATTGTATTGGTTTTAATGGAGCCAAGACTACAGCAGTACTAATCGAACCGTAAGGACCAGAGCTTTATGGTTTAGGGCTTAAGGTTTAGGGCTTAGGGCTTTGGGGTTTCGGGCTGAAGGTTTAGGGCTTAGGGCTAGGGCTTTAGGGCGTAAGGGCTATACACCCTGAACGGCTGCGTAGGAAACGGTCGTTGTTTAATTACTTGTCTGACTGTCTGACTCATTACTACTGTCAATCCGACTCATCACCGGAGGCCCCGAACCCCCACCTAACATAAAGAATGAACCCTCCAAAATCAGTTTTTACATTAGGGGGCCTTTTAATATTAGCGGGAAGGGATGAAGACAAGAAGAATGGCAATAACAGTAGCGGTAGAAGTAATAAAGGTATAGATAATAACCACACGAAGCAGAAGAAGACTAGTGGCAGCCCTCAACAGAGATTACGGTGCCGAACCATGTCTCGGCCATCAGGTTCAATCGCCAGCTGTCTCCGTCGCAGTCCTTGCCCCACGTGCCCACTCTGTCCGCAACTTACAATGACACACATGGGTTAGCATAGGGTTTTGTGGCATATCACATTATATCACAGGGATCGGACATGGAAGGAAGCTTCAGTTACGTTTCCGAACTGATTCAACAGAATCTTTTCATGCCCTGAGGATATGCTCATACCGGTAGGTAGGTGGCATGAACCAATGGTCTCAACGTTTACACTACCTTAACTCCTTCTCATATACCCTAGCCTCCCGGAAGTTCTTCATGAGATTCAAGACCCCCAAATCACTACAAGCATAAACCTTGAAATGCTCAAGATTCCCGGATCCCAAAACCCTCAACTCGCCGAGCTCCTTCAGACCCAAAAATCCCTAGTATCGGGGTCTGAGTAACAAGTAATATTCTCCTACAGACGTATCGCCCTAGGATCCCGACAGCCCTATTTCAAAGCATTAAGGCTATTTATGCCCTTCGATTCTACTACGGTTTAGGGGTTAAGAGTTTAGGGTTTAAGAGTTTAGGGTTTTATTCTTGGTGTGCGTGGTCCTAAAGCCTAAATCATAGGGACCCTTAGGGGGTAAGGGGGAGGGGGGGTAGGGGACTATACTTCAGTGAATAGGCTTGAATAGGCGTTATTAAGTCCTTATTACGGGCATTACGGCCCCCTACCCCCCCTCTCCCTACCCCCCTAGACTAAACCCTTCCCTTCTCGGGACCGTCACAAAGGCAGTCTCGGACATTCCTGTTGAAGTAATATAGGGGCCTTAATAATTAGAATAGGGTTCCTTTTAAGGGGTCCATAAGGGTTACTATGAGGGAGTATTATGGCTTAATATAGGGGCCTTAACAATAAGAATAGGGTTTTCGGGCTCCTTTGTAGCATAGTTATAATAAGGAACCTTGAGGAACAATATTGGTAATTATTTAGGCCCCTGAAGTAGGCTGCCCTCACGGCCCAAACAGCCCGAACGACTTGAGAGTTGTATAGGCTTTAGAGGGTTCCTTGAAGGGATCTGTAATAGGTTGTACCAGGAGTTCTGAAAAGGTTCCATCAAAGCTTGAGGATTGAGGAAGTGATTTGAGTCTCAATTGTTGTGGTGTTTTGTTTTACCTTGGTCTTCATTGTAGGATCGTACACATAGAGCTGGTTACCACCCAAAAAAAGAAACAACAACAGAGACCACACATAAAGCCCCGGTTGTCGGTACATACATACAACATGGCTCATACTGGGGCTCTATGTACTTTACACCCAGAAGAGCCTCAACGATTTCGGATTTCGGGTATATATAGGCCGCAAACCCCACGAAGCTTAGGCGCGAGCTGGAGAGGAAGCACGCTGCTCACGCCCCAGTCAATTGCCGACGCTCTATCAACGGTTCGGGGTGAAGTGTTTAGAATCGGAGGGTTAATATAGGGGCCTGAATGATTACCAATACTATTTTGGGGGTTCCTTACTATAATTACAGTATAGTGGGCCCCAAAACCCTATTCTAATTATTATGGCCCCTGTATTAAACCCCCACAAATACCCCTTATAGTAATCCTTATAGACCCCTTTAAATGGAACCCTTTAGAGGGAACCCTATTCTAATTATTACGGCCCTTTGAGTAGGTTTTGGGGAGTTGAGGGATCAAGGTTTAGAGGGTTTACGGGTTCAGGCCGGGGTTTTCAAGAAGGTCTAATTAGGGTTTAGGGGTTTAGGGTTTAGGGTTGAAGGCTGGAAATGAAAGGATGAACAAACGTGCAAGCTTTCGCGGCGGTTTAGAGATGGATTCGGATGGTAGATAGCCCCGCTTGAATTTGGCATGCTTTTCTCTTTCTGGTTATGCCATTCTTTATCTTGAAACTGGCAAGAAGCCCTTGTCCGTGACTACGAAGTGATGCTTTGGGTGGGGATCCGGTGACTGAGCAGGCAGGATTTGTCATACGAGAAGTCCGCGGCAGTTTCTCGAAATGAGGAGCCCCTCATTTTCATTGAACCGGTTCGACCATCCGGTAAGCTCGCAATCCCTGCATCCGTTGGACTTGGTACAGTGAAATCGGACACTGAACGGCTTCTCAGACTGCTATCTTTGCGACAAGAACTTTGTTGATAGTACCATGTGCGCTCAATCCGGTAAGACATTCATGTAGACGTATGCCTGAAATTTTGTATGGAGATGTTACTACACGCAACTTTGCAGGGTTCACGAACTTCTCTCGCAGGATCTTTGCCTGAAAGCAAAACTTCATTTATAAAGTTCACTCATCCTCCAACATCGGAAGTCCTGCAAACTGTGACGGCACTTCTCCTCACCGAAGGTTAGGTATGTATGTGCTCTTAATTATGCAAGTCTGGCATGCCCTAAACCTTGAAGTAAATCCTAAACTGCGAACTCCTAAATCCCTAGGCCCCGATCCGTTAGCCCCTACGCCTAAACCCTAGCCCCCTAGCCCCAAGGGGCACCCCCGACGACCTCAGGAAGGCGATGTGTCCATGCAGCACCTGAACTCCGCGAAAAGCCGGGCGCAGGCCAGGGCCCAGTGGTCTCCCTAAACCCTAAACCCCGGACCCAAAAAGGAGCCCTTAAAAAAAAAACATTAATGTAGGAACCTGATTAAGAAACCCTGGGCCTAAAGCACGAAAATAGTAGGATGCATATAAGGAACCCTAATAAAGGCCCAAGGTTTCTTAATCAGGTTCCTACATTACCGGCCGGGGGACTTCGGCAGCATGGGTTGCTGTAAGGGATACTATCGTAGGGCTACTATAATAAGGTTACTATAACAGGGTTACTACAAGGGGGCTACTGCAAGGGATATGAATGAGGCTCCGTAAAAGGTTCTTTGAAAGGTTCCTATAGGGTTTAGGCTGGAGGATTCCTCAAAGGGTTCCTTCAGGGCTTCCCTAGTATGGGTTTTGAGGTCTAAGTCCAAGGTTCCGTATAGATGTAAACAGGCGGGCAGGGAGGGAGGTAGATGGGTAGGTATGTAGGTCGGTAGGTAGGTAGGTAGGTATGACTATATATGTATGTAGGTGTGTAATGTCCCGGTCATTATAATAACCCCACCCCCCACCCACCCCCCGGAAGTTGTTTTGCGCCGGGGTCTCTTGGGGCAGGGTCTGGGGCTCTGGGGCCAGGGTGGCAATAATAAACCTCTGGCCGTGTCTGGGGTAGCAATAGTAGTAATAGTAGTAATATAGTAATTATAGTAATAGTAGTAGTAGTAGTAGTAGTAGTAGTAGCACTAGTAGCAGTAGTAGTAGTAGTAGTAATTACTTAGCCTGGATTCTAATTTTTTGGGGATTTCGGGCCCGGAATATTTTAATTGTCACCGGGTTTATTATTGTCACCCCCCCTCTAACATAAAGAATCTGGGCAAACTGGCTACGCAATTAAAACTCCTCTTGCGACCGGAAAGTCCGGCCCGGGGAATATTTTANTGTCACCGGGTTTATTATTGTCACCCCCCCTCTAACATAAAGAATCTGGGCAAACTGGCTACGCAATTAAAACTCCTCTTGCGACCGGAAAGTCCGGCCCGGGGAATATTTTAATTGTCGCCCCCTTTAATATAATGACCGTAACATTGTGTAACGTATGTATGTATGTATGTATGCATGTATCGGACCTATAGTAGACATACATACACCCAACAGATGTCATACACATATGTATTATAAATACATACATGCATACATGTTACATACCCACCTACCTACCGACCTACCTACGTATACCTACCTCTACCTACCTACCTACCTAAATTCATACGTACATACGTACATTCATACATACACACTGACACAGAATATACATAATGCAGCATACCTTGATCAGACGATACCTCACCAAGGGCTGGTGTGGATGGTAGGGTTCTCAACACAATATAGCATTGCGCAGGCTTGGGCCACTGTTGGCTGACCAAATTTAGGGGCCTTAATAATTACCTATACTATTATGGGGGTTCCCTATCATAACTATAGTATAATATACCCCAAGACCCTATTAAAATTATTAAGGCCCCTACATAAAATCCCTAAGCTCCAAGCCCTCAACCTTTGCTGCCTAGCACGCTTGCAGGTTTTAACTTCCAAATCTCTCTAGCCCACACCCGGATTCCTCATGATACCCTACAGTAGAAGCCAGAAAGTTGGAACATGGGTTTAGGAGGATTAGTGCTAGGATCCCTTATACTTTACCTTAAGGGCAGGAGGAGAATGATGTTCCAACTTTCTGGCTTCTACTGTACTAAACCCTAAGCCAGCATCCCGAAACCTGAACCCCTGGACCTTGAACCCTGCCATGAGCCGTAGTCATGGCTGGTGTACTTCCATCCAAAAGCGTCGCTGCTCCGCGCAGCCGTTCCACAGCAGCAGAAGCCCAGGGTTTCAAAGAACCAGTGGTGGTGCGCGCTTCAGGGTCGACTGACGGTGAACCTGGTTGAGTGTCTGAGGTTGAACGGGCTGCGGAGTTTAGGATTTAACGGTTGGGGCTTTGGAGTTCCGAGGTTTACGGTTTCGGATCCGGTAGTGCTTCAGAGATTTCAGGGATCCTAACATGGACCCAGAACTCAATAGTTTGTAGTGTTTTGGGCACAAGGACCCTACCTCACCAAACGACCCCGGCTTGCTAAGACTCCCACATGGGTTCTTGAGGCTTGGGCGTTCGCAGCACCGACTCTTCATGGGCAACCATCCCTCGGCACTGCAAGAAGTGACGCGTGTGCTGGACACCTCAGTGGCCTCCTTGGGTGCGCTGAGCCGTATTGTCACAGACTCGCAACAGGCCGCTCGTTTGGGAGAGCTCATCTCCAAGCATGATTTCCCTGTGCTTCTGCGAGCTCTGACTTCGAGAGAACGTCTTCCCGCCGATTTCTTTCCAACCTGGATCCGGAAAGCAGGGGGTTACTTCCCCAAGTTCGCGCAGGTCTTGTCTGTCCGTGCAGATCTGATTGATGATCCTGAAGTTCTTTCTGGTTTGAGTCGCTGCCTGGAAGATATGCCGAAAAGGCCGAATGCCGATGTGGTTGCGGTACTGGAACATGTCGGCTGGCACGATGCATCTGCGGGGCTGGGGCAGGCCTTGAATGCAGGAACTGTCGCACAAGTGAACGAGATGTGTCTCTCGGATGCTCCGGTGCATCGCTTTGCCTCGTTTTTTTTTTTTGCGGATCTTGTGGACTGTGGGCTATGTATGTCTTTAATCTGAATCAACTTCTTTCCATGATAAGAACCCGAGAAGCTCAAACTATAGTAAAATGAAACACAAAGCTAATCGAACTTCAACAGAACAGCGTACGATGTGCCACTATGTTCTTCAACATCAGGTATCGCTGTCTGGTGCTATTTGTGCTGCTTACCCACGTGCCCCTGCCTCTCCAAACCACAACAGGCTCTGTAGCGGAAATGCTCCACCCAGACTACCCCAACTTCTGCCAGATTCCGAAAACTGTCAGCGCTATACCCGCAACGTCCCGGAACCCCAAGTTCTGATACCTGACAGTAAACCCCAGACCGTGCGCGTCTATGACTCATAGGGGCCCTTGTAGCGAACAGCCCAAGTCGTCAAGTCCATAAAAGCCTGACGCCCGAAATTCTACAATCTACAACATGTGATATCTAATGATAGTACCCTTGCCCGGAAGCTTCAACCCTAAACAAACCTTAAGCCCTACAGGCCCTACAGCCGTGCACCGCAGAAAACAGCTCTACCCGGACCCCCAAAGTATGTAGAATAGTAGCCCTTTGTAGGTGTTGGCCCTGGGGCCATGATTTTACCTATCTAGGTGCCCCAGTAGTACCCTTTTACCCTTTTTCTTTTTGGGTTCCCTTATTAAAACCGAATAGTAAGAAAAAGGGTACCCTTATTATTAAGGGGCTACTGGGGAACCTAGCTATGCTTGGGGGTTTAGGTAACGGTTCAACCCCCAAGGTCTCTACGGCCCCGCAGTCCTCAAAGTCACCTTTCCCGACGTTCAGCGTCGCTTTGTCACCGACTTCCGTTTGTTCCTCAGCCTTCATTCATGATTCAGGCTTTGGGGTCCAGGGTGTGAGTTTGAGGTTTAGAATTTAGGATTTTTTGGCGGTCAAGATTTAGGCTGGCTTGCTTGGAGCTCCTGAAACCATTTATTAATTACTTACGATCCTAAACCTGGAAAACTCAGCCGGCCGTAGATCAGATGCTCCGCAACCCAACCCTCGAAGGCACAAAGTTTAACCCATGGAGACACTAAACCCTGAGCCCGAAAACCCTAAACGACTCCAGCAAGGTTTACTCACGCCCAAGCTATCCTTCGCGCACTGAATCTGCAGGATGACAAGGCTCAGTGCCTCGGACTGTGTTTCGAGCTTGTTAATTGCTGCTGCCGCTGCTGCGATAATTGCTGGCACTGGTTGCGATTATGGGTTTTCAATTTTCTGTTGCCAGAAGACCGGTATTCTGGTCCTTATTCACTATAGCTGTTGTGGCTACTGCTACATTCAGTGTTATTCTTCCTACGGTTGATTGCCGGTGTCTTGGTTCTCACTGTGCTGTGAAAACAGGTTTTCGCAAAAGGTATCGTGTTTGTGATGAAAGTCTCCAGGGTGTCCCCGGTGGTTCTGTTTTGATCAGCACACCACCCCGAAGCCTTGAAATTCCGAATGCTCAAGCCCTAAGACCCTAAACCCTAAGACCCTAGGGGCCTAAACCCCAAAGAACTGCGCCAGTCCTTGCTGCTTTGTCGTCCACGTGACTTGGCCAAATCGGGGATCTACCCTTGGCGGTTCGCCAACAGCCTAATCCACAGAGCCCTAAATAACCCCCCCNACCCCCCCCCCCCCCCAACCCGAGCCGACGCCAGCACATTAAACCTTAAGCCATCAACTCTCATTTCCGAAATCGAGCCCTCAACCCTACAAAAAAACATTATACCATCCAAGTCGTCGTTTGCCGCGATGGCTAAAGGTGCGTAGACCCTGGTCGTCAGACGTAAGTCGACAGTTGGGAGTTTCCGAAAATAGTAGGGGACCCAAATTATAGCACCCTAAATGCTTGAATAATAGCCTCCTCATTATAAGGAACCCCAAAATAAGGTACCCCTAATTTTCGGAAACTCTAAACCCTAAACCCTTATAGATCCCTTTAAGGAACCCCTAAAGGATCCCTTTAAAGGGTCCCCTAATTTTCGGAAACTCCCAAATTAAGGATCGTGGGAGCGATGTTCGAGGCGGTTGGGAATCTCGGTGGCCTCAGAAGTCTTGTCCTTCCCAAACGAATTAGGCCAGGTTTTGGGGGCCCCTTATAGATCAGTTACATATATTATGATGTATGTACGTATATATATATATATATATATGTATGGATGTGGGCTATATGGGAATTCTTATCGCTATGTATTCAAAACCAGCTATTTGCAATCTTTAATGCATCGAAAAGCGTTGGGTCTGAGATTGTGGTATTCCAGGGGGCCACCGTAACTACTTCAGCCCCGTCCTTCAGCCCTGGGGGGCATGGTCTAGGCTGGCCTGGAGGCCCAGTTTATATATTTGCCATGTAATTGCGTACTAAGTCGCGCGATGACTATTGGCAACCGGGGTGGCCGCTGTGATAAAATCCTCTTCCAGAGCCACTCCCCAAAGGATCCATGTACCCAAATAGCATATACTTAAGCCTTAAAGTAGTCTCTATATTTGTACTTGGGGGCCCAAGTATATACTATTTGGGTACATGGATCCTTTGGGCTCAGAAAGGAAAAGCGAGCGTCACGTTCTACGGGAGTTTGACCTCTCCTCTGAAGCGAAAGCTCTCTGGGCCGCACAGGAGTGCTTGGCTTAGTTTTAGAGGGTCCATATACACTACCATTATGGAATTAGGTCCCCCAAAACCATAATGGGGATGGTCTTTTAGGGCCTAATTCCATAATAGTAGTGTATATGGACCCTCTGGGTTAGTTTTAGAGGTTACAGCTTAGGATTCGGGCTTTGGGGTTTGTCGGGCAATGGGCTCGGGGCTTAAAGTGCATGGCACAAAGTGCACCCGGGTCAAGGAATTATTGTTTGAGTTCCGCTCTTAACTTAGGTTCCATTCGGATTCAGTGCTCAAGGTACGGTTGTCGTTCTGGAATTCGGGAATCCGTTATGGAGCCCGGTTAAGGAACCTTATAGAAGCCACAGAAGGGTTTATGTAATTAATTAGGGCCCAGGTTTCGGAGTTTAGGGCGAGGGCCGAAGATCACCCGTGCGACGGCGACGTTTTCAAACAGGGTTTCAGAAGGTCCACTCCGACAGTTTGGCGGCTGTTGCTCTCAGATGGGAGTTTCCGAAAATTAGGTTACCTTATTTTGGGGTCCTTATGATAAGGATCCTACTATTTAGGGTACTATATTAGGGTCCCCTATTTTCGGAAACTCCCATATTGTTTGCAAACGAAGGGGTCTTCGGGTTTGGAGGTTTCGGGTTCAGGACCTCAAGCAGATTGGGGGAGTGTGCAGAGCCTGTTTTTGACCATAGCGTGTGTCGATTTTCTCAGTCATTTGGAGGATTGTGTTCGTCAGTTTTGAGTAAGGCTGCAGCATTTCAGTTTGGTGTGTTCCGGAGAATGGTTTTGGAAGTTTTGGGGCCAAGGGCCTTGGTATGTTTCGTTACATGTTGTTCCGGAGTCTGGAGCTATCAAAACCTGTATAGCCACAGTTGGGTCCTACCTCGTACCCTAAACTCCCTAAACCCTTTGTTGAGGGTGCAAGGGCGAAGAATTGGGTTCTTAGAGTTTTTCCATCACTGAGGGGCGGTAGCCTGAGGGCACGCAGAACGGAGGGCGTGGGGACAAGAATGGACTCCAAAATTGACTGCAAAAAGAGCCCTTAACTAAACCTTAAACCCTGAATTACTAAACCTCGACCGATTACTGGCCCCGTTCATTCACCACGCATGAGCGCACACGAGATCAGGATGTAGAGTACTTGTAGGTAGCCCAAAACCATGCGTCAATGACCCTCAACCAACCCTAAACCCTACACCCAAAACCCTAAACCCTAAAACCCTAAACCCTAAACCTATAGCTCCGCCGTAAATCTTAAAGACCCTCAACCCTGAACTTGCGCCCTGCAAACCCTAAAAGCCTTAACCCCGAACCTGAGAGCCTCGAATCCAAGCCCTACTCGAAGCCTTCATCGCAAGCTCTGTATAATGAACCCAGAAAGTTGGAACATCGATTTAGGATGATTCATGTTGGGGTTCCCTGGATTCCCTTTACTTTACTTTAAGGGCATGGGGCTAATGATGTTCCAACTTTCTAGCTTCTACTGTAGTTAAACCCGGGAAGCCGGAATCAACCGTAAGACCTCGAAGCAACCTCAACCCTAAACCCGAACCCCCCGAACCAACAGAGGAGCTACTTGCAGAGTGGCCCTCGGTCTACGAGTCGTGGACTGCCGCCATGACTGGAGTGCCTGGATGTATATGTTGCAGGTTTGGGGTTGGGGTCTGCGAGGTTTGGGGTTTAGGGGTTGGGGTTTGGCGGTCATGGGCTCGTTTTGTGGTGGTTTGATCATTTTAGTTAGTGGTTCAGAATTGGCGGAAGAATAGAACAGTACCCAGCTATAACCCGACATAATCACCATTGATGTGCTGTCAGGTCGCATGCTCTTGTTGCGAACTCTAGAACTAGATTCGGGATTTTCTGGAACGCACCTAAACCCTAAATACCTCCTAAGCCTTAAGCCAAAGACCGTGCCCGGGCTTTTGATCCTGTCATCGTGGTTTCCATGGTTCCTGGCCCCAGGGGTGGTGATGCCTGAATTACGACGCCCTACTTTCGAATCCCCCAGGCCCTAAAGCCCTCTGGACCCAAAATCCGAAGTAGCAAACCTGACCCAGCAAAGGTCTTGGAACGTGCTGCTGCGGCATTTCCACCTCACCTGTTGCCCTTGCTGCAGGCGTGGGATGTCGAAATCTGCAGCTGGGAAGGATGATGGTCGTGCTGATCATGATGACGATGATGATGACATCACTGAAGATGATGAGGATGCTGAGGAAGATGATAGTTGTGATGGCGATGGTGACAATGGTTATGATCTCATCATCGTCGTCACCATCATCATCACCACCCTCATCGCCATTACCATCACCATCATCACCATCATTACCATCATCATCATCATCGTCATCATGATCAGCACGACCATCATCATCATCATCTTCTTCGTCATCCTTAACAGTCGTCATTATTGCTCGCATTCCTCATTGCGGGCCGCGAGACGTGTTTCCGACTTAAGAGCTGGGTTTCCAGCCGTTGCAGGGTGGTTTAGGCTTCTAGGCTTCAGGGTCGAGAGGTTATGTACACTGTACAGTCTTCGACATGGGCTTCATATTCTCCGACTTTTCCTCTTGCAGAGGAGTTGGCAACTAGGCTTGCGTCAAACTGGATAGCAGCTGGGAAGGGGCCCCATACTAAGAATCTCCTCGAGGTTTCATTGTTTGTGTCTCCAATACTTCCCTGCCTGGCCCTCCACTCCAAAAAAGCATAACGGTTCGGGTGCGTTTTTGGGCTCCTCCTGTAAATGCTTGACCAACCTGCTTAATGCATGTGCTGGTTGTCTTGTGAGGGCTTGGTGATGCTAAAGCTGCTCTGTCTTCATTGAGAGAGCCAGTCCTGCAATACCAACACTCAACATGGTTTCTAGGCTTCCGATGTCTAGCCTAAGTCGCACGACCCGAATCCCTGGGCCCTAAAACCTTAAAGCCAAACTCCCAAACCCTATGTTTCAGAAGCCCGCTGGAGCCCTCAACCCTTCCCTCTCAGACAAACGTCCGCCAGATCCCCCAAGAACATACTCTGGGAGCATACCCGACGTAGCTGCTTGGAAGGAAGCATGGGAGCACGCAGGTATACACCCTACACCCTCAATCCTGAAAAGCTCGACTCAAATAGCCCTAAACCAAACAAGCCCTTGAACTCAAGGTCATCTGTCGTCCATCTTCGAAGGATGGTGCCGCACTAGCTGATTCAAAGATTCAAGAACCCAAATGACTTAAGACCCGACCCCTAATGCCATTACTAGAATCTGAACCAAGTATAGACCCGAAGCCACAATCCTTCACATGAGCCCAAAGCAGGTGGCCCAAGAACAGTCCCGGACGTGGCGGATCGGGGTGCCGACACCCGTGGCTGATCGTGTGGCACCATCTGCCTTGGTCATGACGCATGCTGGAGGCTGGAAGTAATATAGGGGCCCAAGTAATTACCAATGTTAGTCTTAGGGTTTCTTAGGACAATTATAGTATAATGGGCCCCAAAACCCGATTCTAATTTTTCAGGCCCCTACAGTAAAGGTTGTGGGTCTTGGGTGTACGGTTTGGGATCTTAGGGTATGCGGAGGTGCTTTGGTGCAGCTGTTCGATGCCGGGGCTTCAAGACGTGTGAACTCACGCAGTCCGCGACATACGGGAGTCGTGATTTAGCTATGCGGGCCAATTTCTGTATTTTTAATCTACATGTGCTTTTTTCTTATAAAAACACATATAAAAACTCACATGATTAACTTAGATGTCGTCAGTAGACATGATAGCGTGTGCAGGGAGAAAACCTGTCAGTTTTGTATTCAGTGCGGTGCAGCGATGTAGCAGAGCTGCCCTTGTGAAGCATGACACGCGTGCGAATTGAAACTTCGCCAGTGGGTCCAGGCTGTCGACTACTTCATTGGTCATTGCCTTAAGCATACAGATTTGATATATATATATATATATATAAATGTGTATACATACACACACACACATATACTTCAGTGTTTATGTATGCAAGTGTTCGGGCCCGATAATCTTATACTACTTGCAATGCAGCTTGTCTGGGCCATTCTGAGCTTCAGGGGAGCTCCCCCCCCCCCTTTTACGGCCCTCGAAGCTGCGAGGAAGATCCCTGCAAGAGCTGGCAGAAGGAGGACCAGCAGCCCAGCAGGCCAGACGATCTTGAAGTTTCGTGCTTTCGGGTTTAAGCTCTGCGTTTGTTGGCTACGATGTTGTCAATAATTCCAGACCGTGCTTTTGTTCGACTTTTTTCGGATGGAGCTGCATGACCGCCTTCCCCCAATACTTTCCGAAAGCAACTCGGTAGAAGACTTGGATGTCAAGAAGAGGCAGGAATCTTGTCCCACGTCCTAATTTGAGACTTCCGGCATCGACTACCTGGTGCTGCGATCTCTCTGGGATGTTTTTTGTGCGTAGCACTCTAGGGTCCCCTGACCTTATTCTGAGGTTCTATGCCCCCAGTTTCTGTGGTCCTGTCATGGCATCCAAGCTCCTTTTGCTCATCCGGGTACCTGAATTCGTTTCGGGGCTTACGATACTATATAGGGGGCCTAAAATAATTACCTGTACTATTTTTGAGCGTTCCTGATTATAATTGTAGTATTGTGGCCCCAAAACCGTATTCTAACTATTATAACTATTAAGGCCCCTATATTAGTGTTTTTCGCCCGCCCCCCTTAGGAGGTTGCTCTGGTCTTTCTGGGGTTCGCCGTACCCTATCTTGGGTGGCTCTTGCTGTGCAAGAGCTCCTCCCACTTTGCCCACGTCGATCCGCACTTTGGCAACTTCCGGTGGGAACGCGCGACGGAGATGCTGTGGGTTTTAGAGGCTTGGTACTGGAATTGACGTGAGGTTCAGGGTTTGGGCGTGCCCTTAAAGTGCCAAGCATTCAGACGAAAAGGAAAGCTGCGTAGAGCAAGCTGTTGAGTCTTCATGAATCAGATGGTGATTGCTATTGGGAGCTATATTGCTACTGTGGTTCGTACTCTCGGGAACTATAGCTCTTACAGCCTCTCTAACATTCATACGAGATTTAGCAGCTTAGCATTGGGCATTGGGAACTGAGGCCTTGCAAACATGCAAACGTGATACTTGGAGGTTCATGGGCAGTTATAAGTAGGGTTATAAGTCCCCTAAAAGGGCTTATAACTGTAGTTACCCTGCGTATAACCCCACTTTTAACTACCCATGAACCTCCAAGTAAGGACTGGGGCAGCACGGTTCAGCTCGATGACGAGCTGCGGAGGTCGCTATGTTTGTTGGTCTCCTGTCTCGCCGCCAATGGAGAGGCCAGGGCATTTGGGTCGTAGCAGTACCAGGACCCTTTTTTTATCCTCAAATAGGGGGTACGTGGTCCCTACTTGTGGGCATTTACGGTCTAATGAAAGGTAGAAGGAGGGTCTAGGTAGTGGTCGCAGGCGCTGAGCGAACGGTAAATACACGATGTCCAAATTGTGGCGGGGAATTTAGTGGGTGTTGCCTTCACTATTTCGATGTGCCACCGCTGTTGCTAATACTGTGTACTGCATAACTGCCATCGATCAAGCCACAGAACTACAAATAGACCGTGCTAATCATATGTTATTGCACGCGTTGTTGTAGTTCGACTCTGCATCTCACTGCTTCTTTTGCTGTTGATGAGGTTGCCCAGTGCAGCGCACGTTCCAAAGATTCTCAACACTTGGTCGTAAAGGAACGTCAGACCCATGTACTGAACTAAACCCGGACCCATGAACCCCCAAAAAGGGTTTAGGACTTGGGGTTTATCCCCTGCACCTTCGAACCCTCGACCCCGAAAGCCTCTTGTCCAGCCTCGAGGATGCCGTTGTCGCGGATCTAGCGCGGCGAATTGGGGTTTCTGGCGATGATGACGTCCGAGTGGCTCAAGTGGCCACCTGGCACATGGTTTTAGATCATGGGTTCGTGAGTCCCAGACGACTACACATGAATGAAAGAGCAAATCTAAACAGACAAGTCCGCAAAAAATCTGCCATAGAGGCACCAGCGGCTTGCATGCAGGTCATTCAAGATGGGAAGAAGGTTTATTTCACAACGCTTATCATGCACACCCTGAAACTGTTGCTCGTGGGATACTATCAGTCATGGAGGTCTATTATAAATCACAGCGATCAGACAAGCAAGATTCTGTGGTCGTGGCTAGGGATACTGGCAAGCTTGGCAAATCTAAGATTACAGCAGGCAGATCAAACGTTCAGCCACAATAGCCGCATAGGTCTGGTTTCCCAAACTCTGAACCCTAAACTCTATAATTATTGGCCTTTGGAACATGGCATCCTTATCTTGCTGGGCCGCAACTACCCGGCACGCTGTATCCTAACGTTGGCGGACCTTTCAACTCTCCGTCCTGGAAGCATCGCACGTGAGGAAAGTCTCTCATTGCAAGTGTTATAAGGCCCCTTCAAGTCATAAATGGCACCAGAAGAACCGGTTCGATAAGTGTTTGAACTTGCTGAGGGCTAAGGGGCAGGCACTGCCATCTCAAGATGAACCATGTGTGGTAGGACGCCCCCATGACGATTGATCAACAACTATCGTGCCCTGAACCCTAAACCCCTAAACCCCTACACTGAACCCCAGAAAGTTGGAATATGGATTTAGGATGATTAGTGCTGGGATATCCTCTACTCTACCTTAAGGGCATGAGGATAATGATGTTCCAACTTTCTGGCTTCTACTGTAAACCTTAAGGAGATTGTGTAGTGTTGGACAGGCGAGGCAGTCCTGCACCACTCATCGGGATCCTTTGAGCATTTGCGTCTGGACATGTGAGATTTGGAAGTTCCTAGTTCGCTTTAGGGCCCCCGTATGGGAGTTTCCGAAAATTAGGGGTGCCTTATTTTGGGGTCCTTATAATAAGGATCCTACTATTTAGGGTAATTACTATATTAGGGTCCCCTATTTTCGGCAACTCCCGTATGGAGATTCGGGATCGGGATGTGTCGAAGGTGCGTGGTCTCTTCAATGCGACCAGCCAGGCCTCCGATTTGCAACAGAAGATAGTAGTCCAAAAACGTCCTGCCTTCATGATCTTATTGCTGACATCGGACCTGTAGGCTCTGAAACTGCCCTATACATGCAGTGCCACTTCTAAGAAGCTCACGTCTCGTGGATGGCGAATTTTGGAGTTTTAGGTCGGTGCAGGCTAGGACTATCGCCACTTCTGAAGGAACAGCATGCAACAGCATCGTACGTTCTACTATAGTGTGGTGCCAGCAACAGGATCACAAGCAATTCGCATGCTGTGTTCTAGCCCAAACGCCGATGTATACTTCCATTGTTGGTTTAGGTTCCAAAATGCTGGTCTTAATATGGTTTTGGGAGCCTGACTCCATAATAGTAGTATGTATGGACCCTCTTCGTAGTGTACGAACTTCACATAGCCAAAAGTCCTTGTTGCAGGTCGCGGCTCAGGAGTCAATTGAAAATGCCGCGGCGGACCATCTTCTGCAGAACATCCGCCATGAGGCATTTAGGGTTGGGGGCTTGGGGTTAAGGGTTTAAAGGTTATAAACTACCTGCGGACCGAGCTACCTTCTATTTCGGAGGATTTGCGGCTATGGATTTTGATTTTGGTGTCATAGCATTCTGCGTGTTACAGGTAGTCCTGTAGGTTCGCGGTCCCACAGTGGTAGAAGCCACGTTCTTCGATAGATCCACATCAGGATGTCGATGTCAATTAGGTTCGAAAGTCTTCACCTAAGCTGCCCAAGCTGCAACACACGCCTACAACGCCACAGAAGGCAAAACAGAAATCCTGCTAGCGCATCTTTAAATCCCTATCCCCTCACCTCACCAGGTAGTTCCTGCTTCTTTCGTCTCAGAGCTACTGTAGTTGAAGGCTTCGGATGTGGGGATATCTGGTGGTGATGGGTCTTATAATCTAGGTTCTCCAGTAGTACCCTTTTACCCTTTTTCTTTTTGGGTTCCCTTATTAAAACCGAATAGTAGGAAAAAGGGTACCCTTATTATTAAGGGGCTACTGGGGAACCTAGTAATGGAGTCTAGAGATTTGGGATATGGGAATCTGCGCTCTAGCGGCACCCCCGAAACCTTACTTGGAGGTTCATGGGTAGTTATAAGGGTTCCTTTAAGGGCCCCTTGAAAGGGATCTATAGGGATTCTATAAGGGTATAGGGGTTTAGAGTTTAGGGTAGCTATAAATGGGGTTATAAGTCCCTTAGTAGGAGTTATAACTATAGTTACCCTACTTATACCCCCACTTATAACTACCCCTGAACCTCCAAGTAAGGTCGTGCCAGTCGTCCGCTGCTTGGCCATCTTGGGTGGCACTCTGAAAATGATCCAGCAGCAGATACGTGCAGACCACCATCAGCATATTCCTCTCTCATTGGCAATGCTCTGGGATCCCTTCGCCACCCAGGGCTTTGCATGATTGCAGAAGGTTCATAGCAGGATGGGGCACTGCGGGTTAAGCAGCTTGGGCTTGGAATGCAGGCTGTCGCTCTGTACAGGGCAGCATGCTGCTTCTTGCAGACTGCTGGGGCATACCGCCTGAGTGGAGTTCGGAGAAAGAAGCGCGCAGGTGGGAGTCCGGAGATGTGCTGTAGGGTGTACAAAAGGGGCCTAAATATCTACCAACACTACTCTGGGGGTTCTTTATTATGATAATTATAGTGTAGTTGGCCCCAACACCCTGTTCTAACTATTAAGGCCCCTATATTACGGCTCAGGCTTTGGTGTTGAGAGCAGCTACCCTAAACCCGAAGACCCATGGTGTGAGCTTTGCATTTCGCCTGCAGCTGCCGGGCTCGAGTTTCCTTACCGGCTGAGCCCTTCGGAGACGACTCTCTGATGTTCCACAGTTGATTCCCTGTGTGCTACCGGTTTAGGGCTTATGGTTTATGGGTTTAGGGTTTAGGGTTTATGGGTTTAGGGTTTAGGGTCTAGGGTTTCCCAACCCTCAACCCGAAGCCCCAAATCCTACGCCATAAACCCTAAAGCTTGAACAGGAAGGAAGTACATCCGCAACCCTAAGAAATTGAAAACAAGCCGCAATGTGAAGCGCTCCCAAACCCGAGGCTCTTAGCCAGCAGAAAGGGCCCAACCTCCCATCCAAAGGCCAAGGCCTGAACCTAAAACCCCAAACCCTAAGCCCGAAATTAGTCCTACTTAACCCGAAACCAAAACCCAAAACAAACCAAGTCCTCAACAGACCTAAACCCCAAACCCGGGCAGCTTCCGCTGTCGCCATGGCATGGTTTCAAGGGGTGCTGCAGGAGCTGTTGTTTTTGTCTTGAGGGCGGGTGGGTGGGTGGGTGGGTGGGTAGGTTGTGATCTGAGGGTTGAGGCTTTACCTGTAGTCTCCATTGTAGTTCCTTTTTGGGGTTACCATTTGGGGATCCTAATAATATAGCTTTTTCAACCCAAAAAAAGGAACTACAATGGAGACTCTAGGTAGGGAAAAAGTAAAAGGGGGACCCGATGTAGACCCTAAGTACCAGGATCCTCAGTGGTTGTTAAAATTATGGTCCCTTTTTGGGTACCCTAAATATTAGGTGCCATACTATATTAGGGACCCAAAAAAGGGACCATAATTTTGACAACCACCCTCATGCTGCGCAGGCTTCCCGAAGGAACCTCTCAGTTAACCTCAACCCTAAAGGCTAAATTCCTTGCGGAACCCTCTCTTAGTAGCTGGGTAGGTAGCCTTTAACCTTTTGGGGTTTACAGATATTCCTACCATAATTGAAAAGGTTAACCTGTTTTGGGCTAGGGTACTCAGCCTCTGAGCTCTATAATCCCTTTTGGAAGCCTCAGCCCTGAACCCTGGAATTTCAAAGCCCTCGAATTTTTCAGAAGCCTCTGCACTGGTCTTTCCCAGAGTAGAGGCCAGGCACAGAAGCTTTGGGGAGAGTTTATCTCTATTACTTGTCAATGTTGCTTCTTCTTGTTGAACCGGAGGGCGGCTCGAAAGGGCTGGTGCTGCATGGTGCTTCAAAGGTTTATGAGCAAGGATGTGCTGTTTAAGGTTCAGGGGTCAGTTTTACATGCGGATGGAGTTGTTCGGAGTAGTGTATGTCCAAGCGACGAGCCCGAAGACTTGCAACACCCGATCTCAGAGTGACTACAGTATCCATGTTTCGCAGCCGGGTGTCGAGACATGTTTGGTATCTAGTGAATGCCCGAACCTGGAGCCCTAGTTAACTCCTGAACCCTGAAAACCCTGAGCCAGAAAACCCTAAACCCTGAACCTCAAAAACCCTAAACAGAAGCCCCCAAAAACCAGAATCCCGGAAAACCTTGAGCCTTCAGCCGGTGAGCCATCGCCTGGCCCGAAACCCCACACCGCCCAAACTCCAAGCACCAAGCCACCAAGCCCCTCAACCCCGAAGCAAACCCTGAAACCATGACCTAATATAGGGGCCTATAGGGTTCCTTTAAGGGGTTCCTTATAAAGGGGTCTATAAGGATTACTACAAAGGCTATAAGGGTTTAGTATGGGCGCCTTGATAATTACCTTTACTATTCTGGGAGCTCCCTATATACTTATAGTACCGTGGTCCCCAAAACCCTGTTCTAATTATTAAGGCCCCTATATTATGGAACCCTGTATAAGGTCCCTTATAGAACCCGTTAAAGGAACCCTTTAAAGGAGCCCGATTCTAATTATTAAGGCCCCGATATTAAGCACCACCAGCCGGGAAGGATGTGAAGCAGCGCAGCTCGGGCTTTCGAGATCGTGTCTCGGATCAGGACTCAGGATAATATAGCTCCTTAAAGGGATCTTTAACGGGTTCTAGAAGGGATCCTTAAAGGGTTCTACCAGGATGTACCCCTTTCAGAGTTCCTTGAAGGTACATGCATGTACACGCACATGCACGTGTATACATTCTTACGAGCAGCATACATATACATACACAGACACAAGCAGAAACCATGTATGCTACCCTAAGGGTCCATGTGCCACAATGGTATATGCAATGGCCGTAAAGCAAGTCGTATTTAGGTACATTGGGTACATGGACCCTTACGGCCTCAGCGCTCATCATCGGAATAGGTCCAAAATGTCTTCGCTGAGTAGGTTGGGCCTTGGAGCCATGGGGTCCGAATGAATATGGGAAGTTCTCTAGCTCAGGGTCCCATTTAGGGTCCTTATTTACGGTGCCGTACTATCTTTGGGACCTGACAAAGGAACCTAGTTGACTTGAATTTAGAGAACTGCCTGGAAAGTATACGTATAACATGTCACGACATGTATAACTTGTGCCAATCCCGACCCAACACAAACTGTCGTCTTAGATATCCTGCGCACCGTTTACACGCCGCTTTTTAAGGACCTTAAGGGCTCTCAAGGGTAACTTGGGCGGTCCTGGAAGAGGGAAGACCACGCAACATCCGAAACTCGCTTCACCCTGAACCCTAAACCTCAAATCCTAAACTCTAATCTGAGGACTCACTACCCTAACTCCTAAAACTTAAGCCCCAAAGCCTCAAACCCTAAACCCAAAACCCCAAACCCTAAACCCTTAACCCTAAATTTAAACCCCAAACCCGAAACCCCAACGTCACCCATCTCAGGCGTTCGCGACGCCTCGAAGGCCTTGGCCGGGAAATCCAACGGCCCGAACCTGAGCTTTAGGGCCTTTAGGGCTACCATACCTCGAAGCCCTAACTATCGTAAGTGTTAAGGCCCCTATACCCTAAACCCCAAACCCTCAAGTTTAGGGTATAGGGGTCTTAACACTTACGATAGTTAGGGCTTCGAGGTAGGTATAGTATACTACACTTAAGATAGGGGTTCGGTGTAAACTATACGAAACTTTGAAATACGGTTCCGGGGTAATCTATACTATACCTGTACTAAGGGGCCCGAAGGATGCTAAACATTGCTCAGGCTTCTACAATCAGGTTCAGGGCTGGAGGAGCTAAGGTTTCAAGTTCCGGCCGGTGCTTTCTGATCCATTCAGTGTTACGCGTTTTTGAGAGTTTGGTCTTTTTGTCCTTCTACATTTTAGAATAGCACCCGAGAACGTTGAGTTCGCAAGCAGAAGACAACTGCATGCATGCAGGCATGAACGTGTGCGTTTGTGCACAAAGACATCTTCGTTCATACGAAGAGGCAAGCAAGATGTCGAACAACCTTCTTGAGCTTGTGCTCTTCCATGGGCCCCAACCCCTCATCCCCAAACCAAACCCTCAAACCCCAAACCTGCAGTGAAGTTTGATCTCAATGTCCCCGTCCAGGCACTTCGGGCTACGAAAAGGGAGCTCCCAACAGCTTCCTCTCTGCCCAGGAGCTGTGAGACATGTTGGTTACTATCCTTCAGAAGAGCTGGGGGTTCAGGAGTTCAGAATCTGAAATCCTGTCAAGCTGCACGCTGAAACCCTCCTCATGATGTGCCGTATTGGAAAACCTTTGCGACCCTATTTCCAGACACTACGTACCTGGACAACAGAGTGCACCCTAAATAATCGCTAAATACTAAATCCCAAGCCATAGAGGAACCCTGAAAGGAAACCCCATTCTAGAACCCTATAGTATCCTTTAACATGGACCCCTTTTGTAGAGCCCCAACCCTAAACCCTAACAGAGCTCCCCCGTAAAGCAACTCATGCGAAGGAGGCCGAAAGCCGGATCGAGACGGAAGCCTCGCGGCTCTCGCATTGCCACGCTGCCAGCGCGCTTGGGCGGCATGGAATCTCTTCACTCTGAGGGCCCACATAATGACATATGGATTTAGGGGCTGAGGGTTTAGGGGTTTGGGGATTTAGGGTTTTGGGTTTAAGGGTTCAGGGGTTTAGGGTCTGATTAGGGTAATTACCCTTCAAGACTTGAAGGGCTAAGGGTTAGTTAGGGTTCAAAGGATTTAGGATGTAGGTTCCCTTGAGAGTTCTATGAGGATTCTTCGAGGGTTTTAGAGGGGCACTACAAGGGCGCTCGGAAGGCGGGGTTGATGTAGTGACACAGGGGTTGAAAGCTATGAATCGACCATTTCTCCAAGGAGATGGTCTATGTAAAGGGACAGAAGAACAGAATGATCAAGCCACACCTCCTGTCCCGAATCTTAAAGACCCCATTGTTATCCACACCCCAAAGCATAAACCTTGTGCCTAAACTAAATATGTCACAAAACTTGACGGTGACAATCAGAATCATGGGACAGCTAGAAGGGGACGCCTAGCTATCTGAAATGTTCATAAACTCTCAACCCGGGCCTTAAGAGCTCGATATATTCTTCCCCGATATACACCAAACCCCAGCCCTTTGCCTCGAATCCTAAATCCTGAGCCCTCAACCCCATACCCGAAACCATAGCCAAAAACAACTAAACCCCCGAAACCACAGGTCAACCCTACAACCAACACACGAAAGCCTATAAGGGTCCATTGTACCAAAATAGCATATACTTCGGCCCCAAAGTACCTACATAGGGACTGCTTTACGGCCAGTGCATATACTATGTGGGTCACATGGACCCTTAGAGGCGGCCTCAACAGTTTCGGCTGAGGAGATTTTGGAGAGATGGCTTTCTCTCCTGCGAAGCAATGCGAGGCGCTACGTCGACGACACCGGAGGCACAGAGTTTGAGGGACCATAAACCCTTGTCCTTGAACCCCTAAGCCCTAAATCCTTAAACCCTAAACCCTTAAACCCGTTTATACCCTAAACCCTTGCAAACACTAAACCCTCAAACCCCAAATCACTAAACCCTTAAACCTTAATTCACTAAACCCTCAGACCCTAAACCCTATGCACCAGTTTCTAGGAGTCGACCGTCACAGGCTGCTGCCAGCTTACCCTCCCAAAGCTGACATGGATACTCAAAGATCCACGTTTCTCAAGGTCTATTCTGGAGCCTTGTTGTATCTCTTGTGTTATGCTCCTTAAGCTCGTAAACTCCTCGACGCTGAATGCCGTGGCCACCCCTTTTTGGTGTCTACGCATTTTTCGTCGACTGCTGTAGGCGAATTAAACTTCCGGCGTAAAAACACACCGAGGCTTATAGACTTATAGATATCAACAAAAGAGGGTTTCGGGTTTAACGTGATTGGTCGTCTTTCGTGTGGCGGCATTGTTTTTGTTTGTGCATGCCGAGCTTTGTTCCATTCCCTCATTACATCGAAGCCTTGTTGAGATAGGCCATGAAAACAAAACCCTGAAGAGCTAGAAGGACGAGACCGAGAAAGTGTGGGAGGCCAGGGTAAAGCCGGAGAAGGGCACCGTCAGCTGACAGCCGAATACAAGGCCGCTTGGTATCGGAAGCAAAAGACCGAACGAGCTGAGGCTCGTGAGTTCCGACGTGGACCTTTGAGACAGCGCTCGGGGCTCTCACAGAAGAGCGGAAACGGCAAGAGTCACGGTCCCATGTGGACAAGTGGGTCCGCTACAAGGACTGGGCAGCCCGTGAAATCCTCGTCACGGGCAGCCGGGCTGAGGATTTGCCCCGCCTCTGGCAGGCCGAGATCAAACCAGGTGCAGTGACCCAGACTGTCAGGGGGAAGTGCTCCTCAAAGCGCAGGGGCGCAGGGAGGGAGGGAGGACAAGCTCGGCTCTCATTACGAGATCGCAGCAGGCGTGAACCAGAGTGGACCTCCTCAGCAAAGAAGATCTCGAGAGATTCGCCGAGACCTTTGCGAGCAGGCTCGAACCTCCTTGCGGCTGACAGATAGGTGAACTCGGCCAACGGCGCTCGCCAGGAGAGCAACCTCCTCAAAGTGGAGGAGGCAGCCAAGACCCGAAGGGAGATGGGAATCCCGGCTGTACTTGCCCAAGCCGAAATGGCGCTGTCATTAACCTTCGGGTGCTGGGCTGTCCTGAAGTCTGAAAAAACTGACAGAGCTAATTGCGGACCCCGGTCACATAAGTTTTAAGCTGCGTTATGCTTGAAGTGCAGCGTCTTGGGTTTGGAGTTTAGCTCATCTTCAGGTGCAGTATTAGTGTACGCGTGAATTGGGTTTTGCCCGGTCAGGGTTCAGGGTCTAGTGTTCAGGTTCATGCAACAGAAGCTCCAGGGTTGAAAGATGTTGTGGGAGTTCCGAAAATAACGGGGTATCTTATTTTGGGGTCCTTATAATAAGGATCGAAACTTCAAAGTGTTCATAACACTCTAGGGGCCTAAATAAATACAATACTATTTGGGGGGGTTCCTTATTATAAACTATAATTGTAGTATAATGGCCCCAAAACCCTATTCTAATTGTTAAGGCCCCTATACTAAATCCTAGTAGCCCTTATAGAGCCCTTTAAATTAAAGGATCCCTAAACCCAAACCCCTAAACCTACTGAAGAAGGCCCCAAAACCCTATGCCCCTATATCGCAGGAGCCCACTGTGGGCACCACGAGGTTGACCATAACGCTCACGAGTCGGTAATGGTTGGAACGGCCTGGAGAGAAGAAGAAGAAGTAGTAGTAGTAGTAGTAGTAGTTGTTGTTGTACTAGTACTAGTACTAGTACTAGTACTAGTACTAGTACTAGTAGTAGTAGTTGTTGTTGTTGTAGTTGTAGTTGTAGTAGTACTGCAGTAGTAGTAGTAGTAGTAGCAGTAGACTATCGTAACCAGCTGCCTTGTACCGGCACACCACCGTCCAACAGGACATGGATCACCAGGGGACCATGCCTAAACCGTATAAGCCCTACGTCGTACCGGACGCCCAGAGCTCAGATCCGAATGACGCAGAGGCCAGTGTCTCGACCCTTCCATCAAGGCTTTCTTGCTGCAAACATATCCCTGACAGGGCCGCCTGATAGTGAAGCCCCAAGCCTATATCCCGCGGATTCCCATTTCCCTTTACTTATGCTACCACGCAGCCCGAAACCCTGCTCTGTTTCTAGAGCCCCGCCCCCTAAACCGGAAACCTATAAACCCTGAACCGGAACCCTAAACCCTGAACCCTAAACCCTAAAACCTAAACCCCCTATTTTACGCCTACCTTCGGGAGCTCCTCATCCATTCACAGGTGCAGACTGTCAGAAACAACTCTCCTTCAAGCAGGCCCAGCTCATCTCCGACTGTTTCTTTTTAGGGTTTAGTGTTGAGGGTTTAGGGCTTCGAATTGCTAGTTGCCCTGAACAGAGCTTCTCCTAAGATCATGAAGCTTGCTCGGACGATGAGGCTTTCCCGTTGAGTTTACGGTGTCCTTTGAGGCTACCTTTAAGGATGCCTGCAGCCTGCGTCTCACTCCCCCGTCGTGTTCGGAACCCTCAGCACTACAGACATAGCATTGTCGGGGTTGCAGGGCTTGGGGTTAAGGGTTTACGGTTTCTGGATTTCGTAGGGTTTTAGATTTTAGATCGTCATGGTAACCTAAGAAGCGTGCCCCCTTCGGCCGTAACCTAAACATTGAAGCCCATGAAGACACTTCAAAGACGTATAAAACTTTGTAGAAACCATAAAACCCTTGCAGCATTAGTTTTCTGCCCCTCACTGGACACCTACTAAGTGCCACTGCACTATAATATAGGGGTCTGAATGATGAGTGTCCCCATTGAAGCCTTGTTCTCTTTCATATTACAACAGGCCCTGAAATACAGCCCAAATTATTGCCAAGAGTATTTCTATAGCAGAATGTACCACACCCCTTTGAGGTCTTTCTCCGGAGCCGCGCGCTGGAGCTTTGCCTGGACACCGCCGCACGAACCCCGGAGCTGCGGCAGGCTCTCCAAATTCCAAAACAAGGGTTTAGGGCTCAGGGGCCTAAACCCTGCATTCTAAGCCCTTACCGGGGCGTTTAGGATTTAGGGGCTACTTTGAGGAGCATTCCACTTAGTAATTAAGTTGAACTATAAGTAAGGTAACCCTCGTTTATGAGAAAGCCTTTATGGCCCTGAACACGTGACCAGAGTGGGGGTGAAGGGCGGGGGGGGGGGGGGCGACAATGTTTTAGAGTGCTAGCATATCGGGGCTTTGGGTCTGGTAAGATTATACAGAACCCAGCTCGAAGTTTAGGGTGCAGGATTTATAGGGAGTTACATGGGCTATTAGGGAGTCCTGCATCGGGGTTTATATACCCAGACCCCCAAAAGTAGGTAAAATAATGGCCCAAAACCTATAAAAGGCTATTTTTCTACACACTTTCGTGGTGACAGGCGCCACACCTTAGCATGTGCGACCTCGTCAGGCATTGCGCAGCTATGCGCTGGCAACGCCTGTCAGGCGGGAGTTTAGGAGTTCAGGGTTTACGGACTTAGGTTTTAGGGTTTAACGGGTTTAGGGTTTAAGGTTTATAAGAGTGTAGGAGTTCAGGGTTTACGGACTTAGGGTTTAGGGTTTAAGGTTTATAAGAGTCTAGGAGTTTACGGTTTACGGACTTAGGGTTTAGGGTTTAAGGTTTATAAGAGTCTCGGAGTTTTGGGTTTACGGTACAGTATTCGTCGCTGTAGTTACTGGGTTTCAGGAGGTTTGGTAGGATGTCGGGTTTGGTCGGAGGGCACAGGGTGGATTTTCATGCTCCCTTTGAAGATTTCGCAGGCTACTGTTGGAACAGGTTGCGCTATGTACACACCCAATGCTGATTTCTAGATTGCCGTGGGAGATTCGAGCGTTGGGCTTGTAACCCAGGATGCAACTTTGTGGGAGAACATCGGATTTCAGGCTTATTTCCATCATGGCAACTATTTACTCTTGAACTCGATTGTACGACTGCTGACGCGTCTCGTGACATTCGGGATTCGGAGAGGGGAAGAGTTCAAGCCCATGAAAATCCTATACGACTCCTTAGCCCTTCCAGAATCCAACAAATGGCAAACGCAAAGTAGCCCCATTGAGGCCGCGTGCTGCTTACCCTAAACCGCTAAACCCTCGGCCCTAAACCCCGAGCCCTAAAGCAGAAGCCAGATCCGGATGCCTTCAAGGTGAAGCATAGCACTATGTCTTTGCTCAAACCTTCTCTACTTGCCGGTACAATCTATAGTAGAAGCCAGAAAGTTGGAACATGGCTTTAGGAGGATTAGTGCTAGAATCCCTTATACTTTGCCTTAAGGGCATGAGGATAATGATGTTCCAACTTTCTGGCTACTACTCTAGCTGAGCCTCCCCCTCCGAACCATGCAACGAGATCATAAGAAATGGCTTAAACTCCAGGTTTTCGCGTAGGGTTCGGGTAGACTTTGATTCAGCCTAGTATATAGTATATATAATTTTCGAACAGTATACAGTATATATTATTATAGAACAGTATATAGTATATAATATAGCCTAGTATACAAGATGTGATATAGAACATCTAATGTATTCGTGCGCGCCGTGGTGGAGGTGGCCAGAGAGTTGCCCACCGCCCATGGCCTTCGCGCGAGCGCCGCTCCACGGGAATCTACCATTGCAGGGTTGAGGTTAGGGTTTTGGGGCCCATTATGTTATAATTATTTTATATTAAGGAAGCCCCCAAAATAGTATTATTGGTAATTAATTTATATTGGCCCCTTTATTACGCACATGGACCCTTAGGGTTTCATGTTCGTTTGTAAACCTCACGCTTGGCTCCATTGTAAGGGTACTACAACCTTCGAATGTTAAGCCCCAAACCCATGGCCTCAGGTGTGAGGTAGCAGTTAACAGCTCCATAAAGCTGAATAGCAGAAAGCCTCAAAACCCCAAAGCCTCTCTGTCCGTGGCTTTTTTTGGTGATGGTGGGGGAGGAAGGGGTGGGTGGCGGGGGGGGGATATGCGAAAGCGAAAAGCTTCGAAGGAACACCGTCAGAGCTGTATCAACAAGCCCTATCCTTTGGGCCTGAGCCTCCCCCCCCCCCCCCCCTCCGCCCTAAGGCATCCTAAGCCCAGACCCCGATTTCTACACTAGTCACTAAAGGCTTGAGTAACTTCAGGACCCCAAAAGTATGTAGAATAATGGCCTTTTATAGGTTGTGAGCCATTATTTTACCTGCTTTTGAGGGTCTCGGCAAGCTCTATGCTGAATCCGAAACCTCCACACCCCAAATTACACCCCCCTCCCCCAACCCTGAGACCCTCAGCCCTACGCATCCTAAACCGTATACAGCCTACCTATAGTCTCCATTCTCGTTCCTTTTTTTGGGTTACCTTATAGGATCCTAACTATAAAATGGGTTTAACCAAAAAAGGAACTACAATGGAGACTATACCTTAACCTACCAAACCCTACTTTTTTGTAGGTTCCTATTATAAACCCGAATATGGAATTTATAGGGACCCTACTTTTTTGTAGGTTTTGGTAGGTACATCCGAAATTGTCGACGCTCCAAACTACAAGTCCGAAATCCTGGGCCCCGAACCTTAGCCCCGAAATCCCACACCTTAAGTCCCTAAGTCCCAAGATCCTTAATACTATTTTTTGGGGGGGGTTCCTTATTATATCTATAGTTATAGTATATCAAGTATTACCCCAAACCCTATTCTAATTATTAAGGCCCCTATATCATAGAACCCTATTATAGATCCCTTGTAGAACCCTTTTTAAAGGAACCCTTTAAAGGGAACCCTATTCTATAAAACCCCAAGCGAGGTTCGTCGCTTTGCTTTGGGCAGCCGTGGGTCCCACGGAATCCTGGCTCGCGCTGCTGGGGACATTGCCTCTCAGCAGTTGAAGAAGCTCCTATAGGGGCCCTCAATAAGTAGAATAGGGTTCCCTTAAAGGGGTCCATAAGGGTTACTATAAGGGCTTCTAAGCAGTTGAAGAAGCTATTTTGTTTTTTGTGCGGTTCGGCTTTGGCGGTTTTGGCGCTGAAGGTGTTTTAGAGTACTTGCACGAAGTGGACGCACGCCCAACTTCCGTGGGTGGCAGGGCAGGGCAGNGGGCAGGGCAGGCAAGAAAAAGCCCTCTACAGACAGGCTTTCGCAGCTCGTCGCCACAGTACGATGCACTCGACACAACCTTGCCGCAACATACTATCAGCCATGCGCTATTTTACTGCAATCTCTAAACCCTACATGGGGGTTTCCGAAAATAGGGGACCCTAATATACTACCCTAAATAGTAGGATCCTTATTATAAGGACCCCCAAATAAGGTACCCGTAATTTTCGGAAACTCCCAAATTCCAGCACTGCATCTTAACTTCAAGAGCCCTGGCAGCAAAGCGTTAACCAAGGCTCAGCTCCGAACAGGCGACTGGTCGCAGGGGATCAGAGCTGTAGGGCTTTGGGGTTAGGGTTTAGGGTTTGGGTTTGAGGGGCTTAGGGTTCAAATTTTCGGGTAGGGTTTAACAAGTGCCGTTTGAGGGTTTTGGGTCTACACTTTCGGGCTTAGGGTTTGCAATTTCGGTGTTAGGGTTTGGGGTTTACTATTTCGGGCTTCGGGTTTGGGGTTTACGATTTCTTGTGAGTTTGGGGGGTTATATTATAGCTTTAGATTTAGGGTTCTTGGCTTTACGATTTATATGGGGCCGTCTTTTGGGGCTTGGGGTTTGGGGTTCGCGATTCCGGTGTTAGTTGGCATGGTATTGCACATAGATTTGTTGGGCCGTTCTGGATTTGTCTTCCTTGCAGCGATGTGGGAGCCTCCGAAAATAGGGGACCCTAACCTAATACCCTAAATAGTAGGATCCTGATTATAAGGACCCCAAAATAGGGAACCCCTAATTTTCGGAAACTCCCATGTAGTTTCTATGTTCTACCTTTAGGGCCTTTTCGGGGGTGAGTTCAGGGGTGAAGGTTTCCGTTGTTGGATTCGTCGGTTTAGACGAGTTTATCGGTTGAGGCTCTGGTATTTCAGGATTGTTTCGGCGGTGGGCTCTAGTTCCGCCCCGAACTTCTCTGTGGCATCAGGTGTCGTAGTTTCTGCGTTTCAGGGCTTGGTGATGTTTGGTTTGCCTGGTCGGAGGGCTTCAAACCCAGAGCCCTCCTTCAGCTTTTCTCCCTGGGCACTTCGCTGGAAATAGGCCCGAAACCCTGAACCCCAAACTTCCCCCGAAACCCCTGAAACCTCTAATCTAATCATATCCCGACACCCTAAAGACATGATTGCCAGGTGCCTCATTCCGGCAACGAGGCTGAGGTCCGGGGCGACTTAGGCTTTCGGAGTTTTAGGCCCCGGGGTCTCCCTGAACCATGGGCTCTAAATCCTCTTCGGGTTTACGGAGGAGTTTGGGGGTTTTAGTGTTTGGGGCTGGGTTATTTGGGTTGATGTCGTGATCCGGTTCAATACCCTGAGCCCAACGAAAACAACTCTCTTGCTCTCTCTCTCTCTCTATATATATACACACATACACACAGTAGATGCACTTGTATACATATATTGCTGTTGCATATGTGTGTATATGTGTATATCTAATTATATATGTATATGTATATATATATAAGTATGTACCAGAACCCCTGAACTCTGAACCCCCACCAACAACCAGCTTACTGTGGGGTCCCCTTTTGACGGACTTGTAAGAGGGACTCGGAGAACGATTATCCACATGGACGCGGGCTCACGGTTCATGCCTGGGCTTCGCGCGTCATTTCGTTCATCATCTTCATCATCACAACTATCTCAAACTATCGGTTTTGCCGCCGTCCATTGTTGCAGCATCGTCCTGCTCGCTCATCTTCAGCAACAGCATCTTGCTCATCGTACCATCAGCATCATGAGTTTAACCTTCGTGGCCATGCACCATTCTCATCCCCAGTTGCAAGTTAGCTCGTTTGGCGCACTTCATGTGATGGGACTTCATGGGTTTTGAGCTTGGGTTCAAACCGCAGGAACCTTGCCACACGTGGCTTGTGCAGCTTATCGCCGGGAGGAGAACGAGCTGGCAGGCGCATTGTCTCACCCGAAGCCCTTGCTCCTGAAGCTTTGATAGTCGTGAATCTCTCTTGTCGGGGCCTTGGTGCTTAGAGTAGAGAAGGGTTTCGGCGTATGTTATACTACACGATGCTATACTGTACTCATATTAAGTATCCCTATCAGCATGTAGTATTGAGCAACCTTCCAGCCCACACCTGAGTATTGCAAGAAGCCTCTGTGAAAGCATTGAGGGTGTAGGCCTACAGTTGCAGGACCAAAGTCTGTACTATAGGGGCCTAAACAATTACCAATACTATCTTGGGGGTTCCTTATTATAGTTACAATATAAAATGCCCCCAAAACCCTGTTCAAAGTATTAAGGCCCCCATATTATATGACTCTTCGAAGGCAGGGTTCGGTGCCTGGTTTTGGCTTCTGGAGTTTCTACTGGCTGGCTCAGAGTTTAGATAGAACTTGGTTCAGCAGTACGGTACTTGATTAGCTAGAATAGGCAAGTCTTTTTCTCCCTGGTTGTGTTAAACATGCTACTTGCTACAATGTTGGCATCGACTACTTCGTACTGTAGTACACCACATGCCCGATGGTGGACCAACAGCTGCTTTTAAAGTCGAATCAGCCTCGACCGGAACGATCTCAAGGCAGAATACCGGTGCTGCTCTTGGACACTAGCGTCACTAGAGCTTATACTCCCCGTACGATGTTAGTCTATTGCACATTGGAACTAGTATGGCGCCTAAATTACCATAAACTCATAGTGTATATAGAAATAGGTGTCATAAGGCCCAACAGCGGTGCCGACACCCCCGAAATTCAAAGCCTAAACTCTGGACATTTAAACCATCCCAAACCCGTGCGACCTTAAACCCTGAACCCTAGCCAGACCCTGCATTAGGTCTCCGACGTTTTCGAGCGGGAGTCTGACATCTTGGCGCAGGAAGAAAAGGCACGACAGCGTCCAAGCCTCGTATAGAGGTCTGAATAATTCCCAATACCTTTCCTTAGGACTCATTGATATTATAACTAAACCGTAGTATACCTCCCACAACCTGACGGACCTGAACTGTTGTTCAGGCCCCTGTCTCAGAGCTATTCTGAACCCTCAAACCTCTTAAAGCCTGAGGGTTTTGGGCTGGGCTTGTGTCAGATGGTGAAGGGTTTGGACCTGTTTTTTCCTTAAACCCCGTTAAACCCTGAGCCGCGGCTTGCGAACAGCTGTGAGGTCGCAGTGAACCAAGCAAGGTTTCCGCAAGCCAGATATAGCCATCCGATGCTATACATACAAGATCAGGTTGTCACCGCGACAGGCCCGGTTGAAACTTATGCCTTACACAACCGTTTGGTCCTAAACCTCAGCCCGGCTACTAGATCTGACGCTGTAGTAGACTTCCATGGGCAGTTCTCTGAACAAGGGCTGAACAAGGGCCCCTTTTTAGGTCCCCAAACTAGTACGGCACCCCTATGGGACTCCAACTTAGAGAACTACCCACATGCTAAATTGAAAACAGTTCCAGGGCCATAAACCCTAAACCCTAAACCGTTACTACAATCGATTCCGGATCAGGCGCAGCGGGTCCTCACCGAGGCTTTGGACGACAGCCCCAATCGGGAAGGCGCCTTTGGGTGGGTTTGTTGGGGGCTTTGGGCGGCTTGGAGTGTGGGGTTCATCATTCTAGGGCTACATTCTAGTAGAGCAGCAGCAGGCGAGAAGCAGAACGATCAGAATCAACGGTCGTACCGCGCAACCACCTCCTCCTCCTCCTCCCACTATCATTACCATTGCTGCTGCCGTCCTACCACTACCACGACCACAGCCTCAGCTTCCACTGCTACCGCTACTGCTACTGCTTGCCACTGCTACTGTCTCCAGGCTCCTCTTCCATAGCTCCCAAAGCCCATCCCACAAATGCGGTCACCCCAGACCCAGAAGTCAGACCCCCAATCCCCAAAGAGCTTCAGAACCTAAAGGTCCCCAAACAAAGAGGACTGCAAAAACCGAACCCTAAACCCCAAACCCATGAACCAGCAGCAGGTGAGACTGCACCCTCCCTGGACCAGCGTTCACTGTGCTGCAAACGAGGGGGTGCGGGTGGGGGGCTGGGGCGGCGAAAGGGTCTGGTCATGTTGGCCTGGCCTTTGAGGGTTTCCTACGTAAGCCATTTGGATGTTGTTTTGTTTAGGCTGTTTCTCTAGACTTGGATCTTATTGCGAACGTTGTTCACAGGGCTGACAGTGCTAGCCTAGGTTCGTGTCGAGGAGCTTACAGGTCGTTCGAGATGTGTACGGTTGGGGTTCTTGGGCGAGCTAGCTAAGTAAGACGGCACCTTCCCAGACCTCCTTTTGCCTTCTACGAGACCTTAAGCCTTAAATGCCTACTATTAGGGACCATATACCCCTATTTGCGGTACAAGGGTCCTGGTTAAGGCACAAACTCCACAGGCGAAGGGGATAGTATTGCAAATCGTTCAGACCCTGTGTTTCGCCATCTTCGACGGAAGTCTCGAGCCTCCGTGGCATTGCGATGACGCGACGGTGGAAAAAACCCAACTCAATTAATCCTCAACTCTAGCTTACAAGCCGGAAAAAAGTAGCACTGTTCTTAGGGTTTCCGATTAGACATAATTACAGCACCAACATAAAACCCAAGTCCCATTTTGCATTGTCAAGGCCCCTGTACCAAACCAACCCGAAGCTTGGACCCCCCACTACCCTCTATTATATACCCGCTATAAAGGACCATAAGAGCTCTATTAAAGGGCACTCGGAGGGTGGAGAATCGGAGCCCTTAGCCTCCTCTAAGGCCCTGAGGAGGAAGCGCTCTCGTCAGAGCTCAGGCGCATGACGAAGCTTAGCTCGGCTCCTCGCCTTTCTTTATTTTGAACGGTTTTCGGGGTTTTGGGAGTTTAGGGTCTAGGGGTTTAGGGTTTAGGGTTGAGGTTTCGGGTTTTTTAGGTTTAGGGTTGGGGTTTAGGGGTCTGGGGGTTAGGGGTCTAGGGGTTTAGGGGTCTAAGGGTTTAGGGGTTTGGGGTTTAGGATTTAGGATAGCTGTGGATTCGTTACGTTGTCGCGGCTGGGCGTTTTTCAACTCCCCGCTCAAGTTGTTTATGCCCTTCGGCAATCAGGCCGTGTTAGTTCAGGCTTTCATGGACTACGTTTGTTGGGGTACTTGCATCACTCCCTGTTTCAGAATCCTTACAGAATGGAGCCCTCGTAAGACTAAATTGAGCTGTTTCGAGCTTTCAGATGAAGGCCATCACCTCTGTGCAAGACTTGCTGGATCAGCGCCAGACTCTAAACGCCACTCGGAAGCACAGAGGCTGAGTTTACCAATCCAGTGGTCTTGTGCTACTTAGCTGCTTTGAATGTTCAGTCCTGTTGTCGAGATGTTCACGTTGGCATTGCTTCTTGAAACCCAGATGACCACATCAAGATTGGAACATACGGTCACTCTTCTCTGGGTGTCTCCGGCATCACTAAACCCTAAACCCTAAACCCCTAAACCCTAAACCCTAAACCCCTAAACCCTAAACCCTAAACCCCTAAACCCTGAACCCTAAACCCTAAACCCCTAAACCCGAAACCCTAAACCGGGTCTCACGTTCCAGATTGCCGCAGCCGGAAAGAAGCCCTTGGGATCTCCTGGCTTTGGAGGCTGCGAAGCAGATCAAGCGAATCAAGAGGCGTTTTAAAGCGCTCATCTGTTCCAGGACCCTCCTTGTAGCCTCAAACAGAGGTATATGGTCCCTAATAGTAGGTATTTAGGGTCTACTGAGTCTACTAGAAGTCATATGCAGTAGGGGTATATGGTCCCTAATAGTAGGTATTTAGGGTCTACTAGAAGGTAGAAGGAGGGCCTAGGTTTGTTGTTCTCTTGATCTGTTTAGAGGCCTCCACAACTTGGAGCTCGAGCGCGGCCAGTGTGCCTGGCCGTAGTCTCGCAGTACTCCCTGGACAAACGGTTTGCGCCCGAATTCATGCTATAGGGGCATAAATCATCGCCTATACTATTTTGGGGGTTCCTTATTAAAAAGAAGAGAGTATAATATGCCCCCAAACGCTATTCTGATTAGTAAGGCCCCTATATTAGTTCCCTTCAGGAGTGTCCCTTGGTCTCCCTCTTATCCTAATCCCTGAACTTGTGTAGTCCCAGGACGACCTGCTCAAGGCCACGACAGCGGAGACGGCCCTTTGGCAAGCATGTTCATGAACCAGCGAGGAGGGTGTAGGGCATCTGCACTGCGTCCTGAATGCAGTGTCGGCCCAAATCCTAAACCCCTAAGTCTTAGCCCCTGGTAAGGCCCTAAAGTCCGCCCCGGAGTCTACTAGCCGAGGAGAAGTACACCCTACCTCAACCCACCAAATCCTACTTTTTTGTAGGTTCTTGTTATCAACCCTAATATGGAATTTATATGGATCCTACAAAAAAGCAGGTTTGGGTAGGTTAAGGTAAACTCTAAGCCCGTAAACTCCGAGACCCCATGAACCCTGGTCCCTAAGTAAAGGTGAATAAATTTCAAGCTGATGCTGACTGGCTTTGTTGGGCCATTCGAAGGTATCAACTCCTGATGTTGCAAGTCAGACTTGCGGAGCATTGGCGACGTGACGACTCCGACGGTATGCTCAAGCGGGCAAAGAACATGTGTCCCAGAGCGACGAAGCCACGAGTCCTAGCACAGGGTATCTGCATGCAACCCATCTCTCGTCTCTTGTTGATGTTCCTGGCGTGCGGGCAGTGAAATCCTGTAAAATCCGAAGAGGAGTGGGTGCGATGGGTGGATCGCGGAACATCAGCACACAGTGTTTGGCGTCAGGTCCAAAGCAAACGGCCCAGCATTTGTGGAGCGTTGAAGGAGGAAGCCATGCCCAACCCTGCAATCACTAATCCCCAGCCCCGTAAAGCCCGAAATAACCCGAAATCCCTAAAGCCTTAAACCCCCCTTAACCTTAAACCCTAAAGCCCTAAACCCTAAACCCCTAAACCCACCCTAAACCCCAAAACCCTAAACATCCCTCAACCCCTGTAGTACCTTTATAGATCCCTAAAAGGAGCCCTCATAAATTTTCCTTTAAAGAAACCCTAAACCCTTAAACCCTTAAACCCTTAACCCCTAAAACCTAAACCTACAACCCTTATAAACCCCTTAAACGCTAAACCCTACACCCCCCGTAAACCCCCCAAACCTAAACATCCCTAAACCTTGTAGTACCCTGAAAGATCCCTTATAGGAGCCTTTTATAGTTCCTTTAAAGGAACCCTAAGCCCCTAAACCCTAAACATCCCTAAACCCCCTTAAGCCCTAAACCCTAAACCCTAACCCCCCTAAACCCTAAACCCCGTAAACCCTAAACCCTAAATCCTAAACCCCCTAAACCCACCGAAAAACCCCAAACCGCCCGTAACGCCGAAGGAGCGCTGCGAGCTCTTCGCGGGAACCGTCGCTTCGGTCGCCTCCGCCGCAACGGCGCTCGCGGCCTCGTTGACGACAGGCCAGTGGATCTAGGGTTTACCTTAACCTACCAAAACCGACCACAAAAGTAGGGGCCCTATAAATTCCATATTCCGGTTGATATATGGGAACCTACAAAAAAGTAGGGTTTGGTAGGTTAAGGTAGGTCTTGGGGATTATATAGGGTTCCTTTAAGGGCTTATAGGGTTTGGGGTTCCGTTGACGACAGGCCGCTCTTGTCTTGGTGGGGATTAATTAGGGGATTAGGGTTCCTTTAAGGGTTTGGGGGTTAGGGATTATATAGGGTTCCTTTAAGGGCTTAAGGGCTTGGGGCTTGGGGATTATAGGGTTTAGGGTTTCGGTCGCTTGGGATTAGGGGGGTTGTTTTGGTGGGGTTAGGGGTTAGGGGTTTAGAGTTTGGGGTTCCCTTAAGGGTTTAGGGTTTAGGGATTTATAAGGTTCCTTCGAAGGCTTTGGGGATTAGGGTTCCTTCAAGGGCTTTGGGTTTAGGGTTTCAGGGTTTACGGTTTTGGTGGGGAGGGTTTAGGGTTCCTTTGACGGCTTAACTAGGGGTTTAGGGTTCTTTTAAATTTAAACGGTTCAGGGTTTTTGGGGGCCTGATTAGGGTTCCTTTAGGGGCTTAATGGCTTAGGGATTTAGGGTTTCGAGGTTTAGGGTTTTAGGGTTTTGGTTGTTTTGGTGGGGAGGGTTTAGGGTTCCTTTGACGGCTCAGGGGTTTAGGATGTTTAGGGGTTCGGGGTTTAGGGGTTAGGGTTTGCAGAGTTCATAAACCTAATTAAGGGATAGAGCGGTAGGTCATTTGGTTTTGCTAGCTCAGAGCTTGGGGTTTGGGGGGCTAATCATATTCGGGATCCTACTGTAACTTACTGTATATTCCTTAATTAAGGGACATTGGAGTCTCTGGATACTTCATGCCCGCGGAATCTCCCGATGCGTGTCCTGTCCCCATGCAGAGCTTCAACGGCTCTTGCCCAAATTCTACGCTCTATAAAACTCACCTCAGCACCCTAAGGGGTGAACCCCAAACCCAAAGATCCACGAAGCTGAACACCATGCTCGACTGTCGACAGGGCTTGAGGCCAGAACTTATAAAGGCTTAGCCGAAAGAACCTGCAAAGCCCAGGAGCCGGAGAACCCCGAACCCTGTATCTTCAAAGCCTGAACCTGAAAACCCGTAGCCGCAGCCAAGCCCCCGAATAAGCCCAATACAAGGAAAGCCCGAAACCGCAAAAAGGCCCGCAGCCCCCAAACCTTAACCACAAAAACGCTGCACAACCCAAACTGCCAAACCCACCCTAACCGCTAAACCCTCCCATGAACCCCCTCTAAGCCCTGGACGCCCTCAACCCTAAACCATCGAAATTGCAGACTCCGTGAACTCCGACGGGCTCACCGAGAAGAGGGCGGAGATGTACTCCAAGTCTTCCGAACTGAAGGCAGCCAAGATCTGGAGGGTTTACCCAAAGGGTGCTGGGTACTGTAGGAGGGGGGGTAGGGGGGCAGCGGGGAGAGGCGGGTTGTGGAGGGGCGGGAGCAAGGATGGGGGTATGGTGGATATTTCCCAAGACTTCCTGATTCCGAGTACAGAAACCCTACATTCTACCATCCAGGTACTCAGTTAGGATTGAGCTACGAGGGTTAGAAACTATGAGCGCCATTATTACGGGGGCTCTTAAGGGGTTCCTATTGGGGTCACTACGAAGGTTCCTAATTAATATGGTTTTCTTTAAACTTGTACGGAGCCTTATGACGACTTGTCTCCCTAAACCCTAAACGCCTAAGCAAGGTTCAGGGTGGCGCTTGTCTCGGAGCCTTGAAGAAACACTCGAAGTGGACAGGAGAGACTGGCCGTGCTGACGCCGGAGCTTGCAGCTGTGCAGGCGCCGATGTTTAGACCTACCTTTGGTTAGTAGGGAATGGAAGAATGGTAGTAATAGTAGTTATAACAGTTATAATACTTATAATAGTTATAGTAGTCATAATAGCTACAGTAGTTATGGTAGTAATAGTAGTTATAATTGTACCCCATTCCTCTAGTCTCTACTAACCAAAGGTAAGAAGAGTTTAGAGCGAAGGCCCGGCTTTTGCCCCACTTCCTGTCCCTTTGCATAGCCCTATGTTTCCAAACCCTATACCCTAAGCCCTGAACCCAAAACCCTAAAGCCTTGGTCCCTTGTAAACCCTTGCGGCCTGAACCCTAAACCCTGAACCCTACCTGGATCCCAAAGGTATGTAGATTAATAGCCTTTCATAGATTTTGGGCCATTATTTTACATACTTTTGGGGGTCTGGGTACTCCTCGAACCTAGTAGCCGTGGAGTGTAAGTTGTTGCACTGCGCAGGATGAGCTGGAGGCTGCGGAGGAGGCTTGGACGGGGCACAGAGCTCCTTACGTGCAAGACTTAGAGGGTTTAGTTTGTAGGGGGTAGGTTTTATACGGTTCAGGGTTTAGGGTTTATAAAGGCTTCAGGAAGGGTTTAAGACGGAGCCTTGAGAATTGTAGTCTGAAGCAGCTTCATCGGACATTGGTAAAGGTCATCAGTATTGCTACGAGTCTGACTAGCATTCTTATGACTATGTTATGTAGGGGCTCTAAACGGATTATATAGGTTGACCTTCGGGATTATATGTTATATATATATATATAGGGATTACAAATAATCCTTATATTGTGCCGTGTGAGTTGGGATGGGCCGGGCCTGAGGAGAAATTAATTGTGCTTCAGTCGGCCGACGCCCTTCACAACAACATAGGGTTTAGGGTTTAGGTGGAACCACTGAAGCCAGAAGTCCTACACACAACAGCAAACTTGCTAGTAGGGTAGGTAACCTTTAACCGCTAACATTTTTGGGGTAGCATAATTAATAAAAGCCCGTAATCCCTATATAACGCTTATATAATCCCTACATAATATATAACCCCTGCGCAATCCTTATAAATTCCCTACATGTAATACAGTAAAAAATTCTAAGCTCAACCTTTAGTTCCCCTAGGACACTGCGCAAGAACGTATAGAACTCCGGCGGGCAAGCCGGGATCAGGCACACCGAGAGCTGATGCGGCAGCTCAAGCAGAACAAGGACGACCGCGGTGTGAGCAAGTGCTTAGGGTTTTGGGTTTTAGGGTTTAGGGCTTTAGGGGTTTAGGGTTTGGGCGTGAGGGTTGAGGGTTGATTGACCTGTTCTTTGGATAGGCTCAGGGCTTTAAGAATCAGGGTCACAACTCGAGGTCTTTGCTCATATTCGAGGTGCTTGTTCGCTTCCTTGTCCACCTGGTCAATGCCCGCCGGAACCTTACAGCCCTAAATCACATTAACGTAGGTCCCTCGTCCCGCTATAGCCGGAAACTCCGGTTCTATCCGAATCGTACGAGTCGCGCGAGGAGCACCTCGACATCCTCAGAAAGAAGCGGGACGAAGGGCGACCCTCGTCTTGCATAGCCCGGAGCAATCGTTGGGCATAGGGCCCTAAACCCTAAAACCCTAAACCCTTAAACCCTAAACTCCAACCCTAAACCCTTAAACCCTAAAGCCCTAAAACCCTAAACCCTAAGCCCTAATTATACTCGGATCCAAAGGTGCCCCTCAGCATCTTTGGGAACCTGCAGATCCTGAAGCCGAAGTGCCTAAAATCCTCAACCCGAGAAAGACCCCGAGACTGTTTGGAGTTGAGGGAGACTGGGATTAGCGGTTTAGGGTTTAGGGTCTAGGTGTTTGGGACAAGGGTGTAAGCCCCCAGACCCTCAGCTCTAAATTCCACACAACCCCCAAACCTTTAAACCCTAATTCCTAAACCCTTAAACCCTAAACTCCTAAACCCAAAACCTCTTCAGGCAAGCAGGAGGAGCATCTTCGCTCCTCCCTCCATCGGACAGAGCAGCGCCTCGCGAACCAACTCGCCTCGGAGGAGAAGCGCTTAAGGGTTTAGTTAGGGTTTACCTTAACCCCGAATAACCTACCTTTTTAGGGTTCCTTATTATGATTTCCTTGTATAAGTCCTTAGAAAGGTAGGTTATTCCGGGTTAAGGTAGGGTTTAATCTAGGGGCCCAAATAAATATTTGCCAGTACTATCTTTGAGGCTTCCTTATATAATACTATTATAATACTTGTAGCATACTATGCTACTATTTGGGGTTCCTTATATTATACTTGTAGCATATCATACCCCAAGAACCTAGTCAATTTATTAAGGCACCCAAATTAAGCCTGCTTTTTGCAGGGTATTTGAGGTCACCGGTTGAGCTCCGGGGTCTAGCTTACCTCCGAGGTAGCTTTTGCGGTTTAGGGTTTCTAAGGGGTTAGAGGTTATAGGGGTTTAGGGTGTTTTAGGGGTTTAGGGTTTAGAGGTATAATAAGAACGCTACCTAGGGAACCCTTAGCCCGAAACAAAAAGGAGTAGGGGAGGTAACCCTGTTTTATTCTATACGCTGATATATGACGATGTTCTCCTCCACGCGATGCACTGTACCGGTCGTCAGGGCTCCGACATGCGTAGGGAAACCTGGCATTAGACATGCGAGCCTTGCATGTCTGAGACGACCGCCCAGTTCTCTTTGATGAAGCCTTCATTGTCCTAGATAGTGGGCTTTTTGGGTACATGATCATGGAGAGGTTAGTTGGAGGGGGAACTTCATCGTTTCGATGATATCCATGTTTAGTGCTGTGGTTGTGTGTCAGGATGCCGTACGCCAGCGAACAGAGGCCCACCGAGGGAAGGGCGCCGGGGGGAGTAGCTTTCAAGCCTTTAAATCCTTCACCCCAAGCCCTAAGCTTCAAGCCCTAAACCCTAAGCCCACAGCCCAGATGCACCTCTTCATCCTCCCACGGAATCTTCTGAAGCTTGAGAATCCCAGCTAGAAGCCCCAGGCTGATTCGTTATCTTTGCCTCAGGCCTCACAGGCGCTGGCCTACGCTGTGGCAGATGTCGCTGCGAATCTGAAGGTCTGGGCGGGCTATGGGGCTCATGCTTTCGGGCCGTTCAGGTCTTCGCGACCCCTCGCACAAACTAGTAAAAGCTGGCAGTGCCGATAGCATGCCAGTATATGACTCTGGCTTTGGGTTCTTGGGTCAAGGGTTAGGTTTAGGATTTCGGAGTTTAGGGGTAGCAGTTCGAAGACAAGGATGGTACCCAGTCCAAGGACATGTAGGAGTCGACACAACATCCGGAACATGGGTTGAAAGACAAATGCAGGAGAGTGCTGAACTGCATAATTAAACGAGGGATCACTGCGTCAACCTCAACTAGGCCGAACGAGGCCCTAAACCCTAAATCCCAAAGAAACCCTAAACCCCTAAACCCTATAAACGATAGAAGCCCTGCAGTCCCAAACTGCTCTAAACCCCAAACCCCTGAACCCTATAAGCCCGATGCCTACAACCCTAAACTGTCCTAAACTTTGGTCCTAAACCCTAAACCCCAAACCCCAAACCCTAAACCCTAAACCCTCACGAGGCAGAGAGCCAGGAGGCCATGAAGCCGGCCGAGGAAGGCTCCGAAGGGCCCCAGGTGCCATCGACGGATACAGAGGGGTTTGGGGGAGGGGAGGGTTGGGGTTTAGGGTTTAGGGTTTAAGGTTGAGGGTTAGGGTTCGGGGGGAGGGGGAGGGGAGGGTTGGAGTTTTGAGGCTGAGGATTCGGTTTGGGGTTTGGACAGGGTTGGGGAAGGAGGTTTGAGGGTTTAGGGTTTACGGTTGAGGGGGGGGGTGCTTAGAAGGGGATGAAGAAGGGTTCGATGGAGTAAGGTCGTAGGGATTCTACTTGCCATGGTGTTTTTCAAGTGTTTGGGTCATAGGTGTTTGTGTTGAGGGTTGAAAACGGTTGCCTGCAGTGTGCCGGGCCAGAGGCGTGTTATTGGAGTTGAGTTTCTAGTGGGGGGCTTGGCTAGGGCCTGATACGAGTTGTTAAAGTTAAGGGTTTGGGGTGTTTGTTTTCCATTTTGGGGTCGGGGCGGCTGGCTTGAGGGTTCAGGGGTTGCAGGGTGGGGGGGTTTCGGGTTCATGTCGACTTCAGTAATCCGGGTTTTCGGACTAAAGGGTGTCAGAGCCGAAATAGTAGAGCAGGACCCTTGTACCCTCAAATAGGGGTATATGGTCCCTAATAGTAGGTATTTAGGGTCTGATAGAGGGGAGAAGGAGGGTCTTGGGATTCACTAGATCTTTCACACCCCCGAATTCGCATCCTGGAAAATGCACCCCCTCCCTTCCCCCCTCCCCCACGCCACCCTACTTTTTGACAATCCCTCTGCCCGACCATGCCCCCAAAGATTATAACTCAACCCGTATATACAGCCGTGCGCCTTTGACATCCCTGAACCCTGTGAGACCTACGAGCCCGACAGGCCTCAGAAAGCCTAACCCCGATGCACCCTAGAAGCACGATGCAAACCTTATAATGTAGAGGCCCTCTAATAATTAGAATTGGGTTCTCGGGGGCTCCTTATCATAAGTTATCTATAAGTGAATTATAGTAGAATATACCCCAAAACCGTCTTCTAACTATTAAGGCCCTTGCAACAAAACCTTGGACCTGGGCCCTTAACCCCTAAACCCTAAACCCTGAACCCTGAAAACCTAAACCCAAAACCCGAGGCCCGGATCACTGCCACCCGACGCCGCAACGCCCACTGCGCCGCGGAGTTGACAGTGGAGCTCGCGCGCCGGGAGGCGGGCGTAGCGGTGTGGTAGCGGTGTGCGGGAACTATACTAGAGCTAGGTTCAGTGCATTTACTATAGGGACTTAAATAACTACCTATACTATTTTGGGGCTCCTTAGTATAATTATATAGTGTAATGGGCCCCCAAACCCTACTCTAATTATTAAGCCCCCTATATTATGGTATTCAAAACACGGAGTATAGTGCTTGACGCCGCAGTGGGCTAAGCTCAATCCCCGGCGTCCGAACGAGCGGCAGAGGAGCGTTGGTTGGGGTTGCAAAGGTGCCGGCCAGCTGGGCTCTTGTTTTGGAACTTACTGGCAGAATGCCTATAGTCTCCATTGTAGTTGATTTTTTGGGTTACCTTATAGGATCCTAACTATAGAATTGGTTTAACTAAAACAGGAACTACAATGGAGACTATAGGCAGGGATCTATGGCACATAATGTGGCCTCCGCATGTTGGTATCTTCAAATCTCTTCCTTAGCATGAACACAGTTAAAACAAGTAAACGAAACAGGGCAAGGCAGCCACACCACCTTAGCAACTCAAAACGAAAATGCCTGAATCGCAACGTGTACATACACATGTCAGCATAATTCATCCGTACCTTTTTCCTACTGACCCCTACTTCAAGAATCAGTATCACGTCAATTTTGTTCTTGTAAGTCGGAGTCTAGTACGTACCGGTATCGGGGCTATATGTACTTATGACATCTAGTTGGCTTTAGAATCCTACTTAGTTCATTACCTAGATGCGAAGAGGAGGTACTTACACAGACATACCCTTGAACCCCGAACCGCACGCTTTCCTCTCAGGTCGTTCGCTCTCGGCTCGCCTTTGAGGCTGGTCTTAGGGCTTCGCGGCCGGGTGGACGCAGGAATTAGGGTATAGGGATAGGGCCTGCAAAATGGAACCTCAGAAGGGCCCAGTAAAGAGTGCCGTCCTTGGAAGAGGGGGTACACGTATTGGGTGCCACATGTTTCAAAAGGGGAACGCTGCTAGGCTCAGGCATCGAGAGTGTTCGCCAAACTGCTTGGTTTGTTCATAGAGATTCGCTGCTTCGACATCAGCGCGACTTTGGAAACCCGTCAAACCTCTCCGCTCCGCAAAAAAGGCACATATGAGCCGAGCCCTCATCTAGACAAGTATGCGTATGTACGAGAGTTTCCGCAAGTCTGCGATCCCTAACCCGAACGGTAAAATTCTGAACCTTGAGCACTGAACCTGTTTCGGTCTTCCAGAAAGGATCCCTTCATGCCGGCAGCTCGGGGATCGAGCCCTGCACGCCACAATTACCTGAACATAACAACATACTGGTAGCAGCAGTAGTTTTCGGAATCACCACCGCCACCACCAGCACCACCACCGACACTCATCACAATCATCATTATCCTCATCAACATCACCATCATTGTAAGCATGAATTGTCTAGCATCGTTGCCGTCATCCTAGTCATCGTAATGGTGGTAGGAGTCGTCGGTGTGGTAGTACGGCGTCGACGACGAGCAGTCCTACGGTTGATGGACAAAATCCTGCATTACCCACTATAAGGAATATACCATAATTCCCATAGTTTAGGGTCCTTAGGGTCATGCAGGATTTTGTCCATCAACAGTACCTCCAACCTTCTTCTGCCAATGACAAGGACCACAACCATCACCAGCATTGCGATGCTGAGTCATTGTGATCACATGTGCTACTTGTAGTAGCACTTAAGGTTGCAGTCGTAGAAATACGAATCACTCAAACTACATCGGTCTACACGAGAGACCCATCCTCAAATCCTAACTATACCCTCGGTTCCAACACAAATGTACACCCTGCAGTGGACGTGCATACTTGAAGCCGAAAGTTCAGCATACCTGTCACTGCCAGCTGGGAGAGTGGGCCGTGAAGCTGGCAGAGGACCGTTTTGCTTTGGGGATATGGGGTTGAGCTTTGAGGTTTAGCGTTAAGGGTTGAGAGTTTTGGTTTAGGGGTTTGGGTTTAGGGTTTTAGGTTTAGTCAGTGTTTAGGGTTTAGAGTTCAGGGTTGAGGGTTTAGGGTGAAGGGTTTTGGGTTTTGGGCTTAGGGTTTTGGGTTGAGTCTTGAGGTTTCTACTCCAAGGACCACAAGAGCCCAGAAGGATCGAACAGGAAAATGGAAGCCTGGACAATGGCTAGCATGATTCCTTGGCAACCCCTATTATAGACTTAAAAAGACGTATTATGATATACCCCAAAACCCGGTTCTAGTCATTCAGGCTCCTAGAGTATGGTCTTTTCGAATCAGGATACCCAGCCGTGCAGCGATCCCACCGACCTCGACGACGAGCCGAAGGCAGTTTCGGGGTTTGGATTTATCTAGGGCGTATAGGGTTGAAGGGTGTTGATGAGGGGTTATTCTGCTTCGGGCAAGGGTTTGGAGAAAAGCTCCAGAAGCGTACTCGAACGGGTTTGGGGTTGAGGGCTTGGGCGTCGTCTTTAGGGGTTTCGGTTTTCTTTTATTTGGGGGTCCGGGAATCTATCCAGACTGCAGAGGGGTCATGGTTCTGGCGTTTCAGGTCGTATAGTGATGGGTTTGACTGTGTTCTTTAGAGGTCCTGGTGAGTGGGCCAGAGGCCTCCGGGGTTGAGGGAGGACTCTGCAGGTTTTAGGTTTCGTGGCTTCAGCTCACAGCTATTTCACCTGAGTCCCAACAGGTCAGAAGCATCAGCGTGTCCTCGCAGTCATGTCAGTCAAGACGATGTGGAACCGATCACTTAGAAGGTCATGGCTGGCGAAGGTAGTCAGCCGAGTGATATTCGAAAAGGAACAAGATCCTCGATATGCCCCGACAACCAGCCAAAGCCCCGACCCCAAACCCCAGCCCACTGCCCGCTGAGAAGCCCGGGTCAACAAGAAAGGAACCCACCAAAGACGAACGAACCTTAAACCCCCTAAAAACCCTACACCCGGAAACCCCTCAAGCGGAAGAAGGGAGCCCCCGACTAGACCCAAGGAACCCTACACCCCTAAGCCCCGAAACCCCCAAAAGGATTGCTTCTTGCAGGAGGCCGTATTTCGACCGCAGCTTCAGGCGGGATCCGTCGTGTAGGGCAGGGGTTGATGGGTTTAGGGTGCCGGGGTTACTTTATATTATAGCTATATGCGATATAGAAAACTCCAGTATATAACATCTACTCTAAAGTATACAACATCTACTATAAAGTATATAACATCTACTATAAAGTATATAACACCTACTATATAGCATATAACATCTACTATAAAGTATATAACATCTACTATAAAGTATACCTGTACCTACAGGTAGAACATATAATATATAAGTCGGGATCGAGGGCTTGAAGTCAGGGAGTCTCGGATTCCGGGTTTGGTGATTGGGGGGGGGGGGGGGGTCTGGCTTGGGTGCGTCCTCCACGAGGGCCGCCAGCGTGAGCCTCCGTGCGGTTTCTTTTGGTGGCCGCACTGCGCGTGCGCACGCNGGGGGGGGGGGGGGGCTCTGCCTTGAGTCAGCCTTCCCTAAGGCCCCATGTATATACCGAAATAGGGTTTCTTTGAGGGCTCCTTCAAGGGTACCGTAGGGTTTGGGGTTTATATAAGGGTCCATGTACCCAAATAGGATGTATTTTGGGCTTACATTCTCAGAGGGGTCATTAAACCCTAAACCCAAAACCCCTAAACCCTAAACCCTATAACCCTATAAACCCTAAACCCTAAATTGAAATCCCTCCCCGAAACTCGGAATGCTTGGGGCCCAGCCCATGTGGGCCCCTCTAAGGGTTCCATGAAGGGCAGTCCCCAAATCAACACCCTTTCGGGCTCCGGGTTTGAAATGAGGGTTTGGGGGTTTAGGGTTTTAGGTTTTGGGGATTTTAGGGTTTAATTTACAAGTTTAGGGTTTATTGATGTTTATGGTGCAGGTTTTTTTCGCTTAGAGCTTGAGGTCTTTAGGGTTTGGGGCCCTCAACAACTCTGAGGCCAAGCCATAGGCACGGCCCTGAGCCCTAAACCCCTAAACACCCCAAACCCCTGAACCCCTAAAGCCCCTAAACCCCCTAAACCCTAAACCCCCAAAGCCTAAACCCTAACCCCGCAACCCCTTAAACCCCCTTAAGCCCTAAGCCCCCTAAAGCCCTAAGCCCTCAGCCGAGAAGGCCCCTCGACACGCTCTGGCGGAGCTACGTGCGGCGCTCACTGCCGAGGCTGTAGCACGGCGAGTGGAGGCTGCCAGGGCCCAACGTTTAGGGATTATAAGGTTTAGGGCTTATAGGGTTTAAGGGGCCGGGTTAGGGAGGATTTCGTGTTTAAAGGGATGTGGGGTTTAGGATTTCAGGTCTAGGTCTAGATTTTGGGACTTAGTAGGTTTATGAACAGGGTGTCGGGATGGTGCAATAAGACAGGGTTTTAGGGTTCAGGGTCTGGCACTGGTAGGGTTCAGATCTATTTAAATATAAGGTTGGCTGGCTTCCTGATGAACATATCCTGAGAGGGAAAAGACCTTTAGAACAACCCCAATGCATGTCAGTATAGACCTTACCTAGATTGGCATTAGTCAGAACTGAGTGTTGAGGTTTTAGCAGCTCTTGGCACTTTTCAGCTTTCACTACTGTTGATGGCGTAGGGGTTTTGGGGCTGTATGACTTTTGACTCTATGTTGTCCCTAAACCTTCAGGAATTCAGGGTGTGGGGCTCGGGGTTGGTCAAGGAGCTCAGGAGTGAGGGCTCCCCTTGACAGATATGGCCCGGCTTGCGCACTTGCTGCTCTGGAACGGTGAGTCCACAAGTTTCGGGATGTCCTACTTCTAGGTTCCCCAGTAGTACCCTTTTCCCCTTTTTCTTTTTGGGTCCCCCTATTAAAATCGAATAGTAGAAAAAAGGGTACCCTCATTATTAAGGGGCTACTGGGGAACCTAGACTTAGTTTCATGTTGAAATCAGCAACCTGAAGCCCAGAAGCTCTGATCTAAGCAACCCTAAAACCCTAAACCCTAAACCCTAAACCCTAAGCCCAAACCAAGGCAGACCAGAGCATGCTTCGTCTCACCCAATAAACCCTCCAAAGCCCTCAGTGGCGCTCAAACTCTAAGAATTCCACCTCAGAGTCCCTGGCCCTAACCTCGAAATCCGTACTATAGGGGCCTAAATAATTACTAATACCACTTTGGGGGGTTCCTTATCATAACTATAATGGGCCCCAAAACCCTATTCTAAATTAAACCCACATGCTCGCCCCCTCGGGCTTCTCGATTCTTGTCTGGGCAGACTTAAACCCACATGCTCGCCCCCTCGGGCTTCTCGACTCTTGTCTGGGCAGACGGAAGAAGAGCTTTCAAACCTGAAATAAACTCGCAGCTTTAACGTTATCCCACGGATCTATCTATGTATCTCTCTCTCTCTATCTATCTATCTATCAGTTAGTATGGGAAACGAATTTGAACTATAATCCCTGGTTGCATGGACCCTTAAGCTTAACACGTTTACACCTAAACCCTATAAATCCTACCAGCCCTTAACCTTAAACCCCTACAACGACCCTTAAACGCCGAAACGCCTACTCCGCACCTCCCCTTGACAGTAGGATCTCGGGGACAGCTGCCTAGAGGCAGGCGGAGGCCCCTGGGTCGAGTTGCAGCGGTGGCTAAGAGCTTAGGGCTTATAGTGTTTAGGGTTAGTTAGGGTTAGTTGGGTTAGTTTCGGCTTTAGGGTTTTGAGGGTTCAGGGCTTTGGGGTCTCTAGCTGCGGGCTTAGTTCGGGGCTTAGGGGTGTCAGAGATAGTTTTGGGTTTACATTTAGGGCGTTTAGGGTTTATTCAGAATTGGAGAATTTGAGAATTATGACACTGGCCGGTCAATTATCGCAAACCCAAGTCTGAACTGGTTCGGGAAAGGGACTGCGCAACGAGAAAAATCCCATTAACGCGAGCTCACCCTGGCTTGCTGTGTTTTGTTTACCCTTGGACTCGTAATAGCCTGAATCCCAAGGTCCCAAGTACCCAATAATCATATACTCTCCCAAATCCTAACCTACATAACCACAACCATAAAGCCGAGTACCTAATTATTGGGTCGGTTGGACCCTTGGGGAGACTGTCTGAATAGGGCTACTACATTGAAGGCCCTCGAAGCCCTTCGTGCCTAGAAAAAACGTGCCTGAACACGGAGCCGACACTCCCTGAAACGGGCTTGAGCTTGGGAGCTTGAGGAGGGGGTTTTGCACGTAAAACCATAGCTTGCGATCACGTCCGCGCATCTGCAGCTGTTGTGAATTTGGACTGCCGTGCAGACTCCCACTGCAAGCATGGAGACCGTCAGCATCTTCGAAAAGAAAACATTGCCTCCAACGTCATCGGACACCAAGGCCTAATGTAGGGGCTTAAACAATGACCTATGCTATTTTCCTTTTTATAATTGTAGTATAATGGGCCTCTAAACCCTATTCTAATTATTATGGCACCTACTACAGGCTTTAATCATACCTCTAACCCCAAACCTCACTCCAACATTGGTTCAAAATCACACGAGCCAAACCTATAGTAAGAAGCCAGAAACCTTCAACAGAAGCCAGGAGCCAGTGCAGATGAGCGAGCCATGCCTAAACATCGTATGGTTTTTTTAGTTGTCGAGTCCGGGCTTTTGATTGGGGTACCGTTTTTGATAGGGGCTGTGTGTCGCAGTTGGCCTTGCTGAGCAGCGAGCAGTTTGCAGATGCGAAAATGCTAAACTAAGCAGTATCTATGCACTATTCAATATGTGTCCACACACACACACGCATACACACTGGAAGAATCAATATGTTGATCTAAGTATGTATGTATGTATGTATGTATGTATGTGTGTATGTAACAGTGTAAGTATCTATCTACGTATGTATGTATGTTTGTACATATGTCTGTGTATATATATATACACACATAGTCATATGTATAGCGACACACGCACATGTGCATGAATGCATGTATAAACACACATAGATATACTGAAATGCCTGCACGCACACACATATACGTTCATGCATGCATGCATACACATTCATACATCCGTACACATATGTTTACATCCGTACTTGAGTAAACACATTTTACTTACTTGCTTACTTCCTTACTTACTTATTTGCTCTGCTCCTTTATGCTTTGGTTTCCTTACTTGCTTGCTGACTCACTTGCTGGCTTACTTACTTGCTTGCTTCCTTCCTTCCCTCCTTCCCTTCTTTGATTCAGTACTTGCTCACTTAAATATTGGTCAATAAGGGTCACTCGACTGCGCCTTGACCCACGCTGCGACCCAAAAGCCTTGCATGTCGAAGCCGCAAGATCATGCTGTGGGTTTCACTTGGGCTGTTAGGCCATAAACCCTAAACCCCAAGCTTCTGCGCAGTCAGGGCCTAAGCCTCGACCCCCCTTTTCCAAAGCTGGCCCACATACCCAGACCTAAAAATAAAATGCTAACCCTTAAAACCTCTAGAACCCCAAAAGCCCGAAGGCCCTCAACTAAGGCCGGCAACTTGCCAGCGAGATCAGGCCATGTCGCTCTGTGGCATCGTCAGACGAGCCGTTTAGTTTTTTTGGGGTTTAGGACGTTCGGACTCTTTCTGTGGGCTCCGGGGATCAGGCCTGGCTGTGAAAAGTACTACTGTAAGTCTCCCCCCTAAACCCTAAACCCCTCAACCCCTAAACTTAGAGATTTAGGATTCAGACCTGCGCGTCCAGCGGCACCGCAAGCGCCTATAGCTCTCGTTATCACCTACGACACAAGCTTTCAAGCCACAGAAATCCACAGCAGATGCAAGAGCAGAAAACTTGCAGAAGCAAAGTGTCCAGGTGGGGTTTCTCTTCGGTTGAAGCAGTGATCGTAGGCACTCCCTTTTCCCTGCGCTGGTCGAGCTTCTCTGTTTTTTCTCAGTAGCCTTGGTGCATAGGCCTTCGCTGCAACTGGCAGGCAGCAAGTGCAGCGATGCCAGGAAGTCAAGGAGAAGCTGGAGGTTTGGGGCCCTAGAGCGACTAGCACCGTGCGGGGGCAGAAGCATATAAGGCTTATTGGCAAGATGGTGCTGGTGGTAGTTACGAGTTTAGAGTTTAGAGTTGACTGTTTTGGGTTTAGGCGTGGCAAAAGAAAAACAGGAGCCTGCTGGGTGGCAGCAGCAGCGAACGTGATTTTCACCGACATGATAGCAATGACAGACATCTTGACCCGAGTGATGAGTGGTGGCGAAGATGCTGATGACGCGAATAATCCTGAAGATGTTGAAACCACTAATGATTGCTACTGCTGCTGATGGGGATGACGATGATGTTGATGTTGAAGATGATTATGCTGATGATGATGATGGTGGTGATGACGATGATGTTGATGTTGATGATGATGATGATGATGGTGATGACGATGATGTTGATGTTGAAGATGATGATTGTGATGATGATGATGGTGATGATAATACGGCGTTGATGAAAGATGTTGATGGCGATGTGATGATGGTGATGATGATGGTGGTGGTGGTGATGGTGATGATGGTGTGATCATGAAGATGATGACGGTGATGATGATGATGATGACGATGATGGATTAGGCCTGTGTTGCAGACGATGAAGGTGACGGTGGATGCGATAGGGATGCAGCAAGATGTAAAGGACGCTCACTACCTCGAAGATGACAACTGCGGCAGCCTTAGACCTCATACCTTAAGCTGAAGCCTTATGCCCTAAACCTTGAACCCCCGGCACAACTTGAGCAAACGCCGTCCGGACTATCTACTATACCCTAGACGCTACCCCTAAACCCACTTGAAGCCTGATTGAAGGCGTTGGTTCAACCCATCGAGGAGAAGGATGCTTGGGAGGCTTCAGCTGCCTCGGGGTTCCTATGTCACATTTCGGCTTTCGTGCTCGTGGGCCTCTGCTTTCAGGATTGCAGATACTTTTACGTCTGGTTGTGCAGGTCCCTGAGGCTGCGGGGCCGAACTGAGGCTTCTCTGCAGGTTCTAAGGTTCGTTGACTTTTGATGTGCTTGCATGTTGGGCACCCAGAGGACGTAGAGTGGTCTGATCGGACATGTACCCAGCCCCAAGGCGCAAACCCTAAACCGTAGACCCGCCAGATCTTGCAAACCTGAGTCTGAATCCAAGAGCCTGCAGCCCTAAATCCTACCTCCATTGTAGATCTTTTTTTGGGTTACCTTATAGGATCCTAACCTAAATCCTAACTACATAATTGGTTTAAGACAAAAAGGAACTACGATGGAGACTATGGGTGAGTCGAAAAGGCTACCCTAAGCCCTGATCTGTGAACCCCTTTGACCGAGCCGCAACCCCGATGTGAAAGAACAACTGAACCTGGAACTCCGTGGGTTTAGGGGTTTAGGGGTTAGGGGTTAGGGTTTAGGGGTTAGGGGTTAGGGTTTAGGGTTTAGGGGTTAGGGGTTAGGGTTTAGGGTTTAGGGGTTAGGGGTTAGGGTTTAGGGTTTAGGGTGTGTCTGGCGAGGTCGCGCGCTCGGGTGTGAAACACCCCGGGCCGCGCGCTCGCGTCGCTTGTTAACCCACCCCGGCCACCCACACTATACTCTATTAGGGTTTAGGCGGGTTTAGGGTTTCTCAGCTGTTTTTTTGCTTCATTTCCCAACTTAAGTGTTAACTTTCCCAGGCAATTGGACCTGGAGGTATTAAGCTTTGGAAATGCCCTGGTGCATGGGAAGGAAATTCAAGTTCGGGTTTGACCACGGTTATGGTGGTTGAATTATTCTTATGAAACGACGTCTTTTCTTATGGTAGTAACAATTTTGTGTGATGTGGTTCAAATCCTAGCAGAGGTAGTCAATCTGACCGAATTAGAAGTTTACGAATGACGAGCACATACTGTAACACAAGGCATATGGTATTTGTCTGAAGCTAAAATCTCTTACTTTCAAGGTAAATTTCGATATCGCGGACTTTATGTTGAGTACGGGGTAAAGCCACACTCGGGGCCCAAGTCTCGAGGCGACCTTTTCTGGTTCTGTATGCGTTGGCAAGGTAGCGGCGAGGGACCCGTACATCCGAAATCTTAAACTTTGAAATCCAGCACCCAAGCCGAAAATCTTAGAAGCTGGGCTGCCAAGTCCGGATGGCTTTGCATCAAGTTTTGTTGAAAGTAGCGGTGTAGCACCGGAGTTTTCTGCAGCCTCGAATTCCAAGCAGTGACTTCAACGAACCTCCGATAGCCCAAACCCAACGCTGAATACGGGGTAAACCCACTCTCGGGGTCCCAAATCCCGAGGCCTTGCCCTTTCTGGTTGTGTATGTGATGGCAATGTAGCGGCGAGGGACCCGTACAACATGAATCCTAAACGATACAGAGTCGTATTAGGGGACTGGTAACCCGACTTATAACTACCCTAAACTCTAAACCCCCATACCCTTATAGAATCCCTATAGATCCCTGTAAAGGGACACTTAAAGGAACCCTTATAACTACCCATGAACCTCCCCGTAAAGGTCGTGGACGAAAAGCGCGGTGGCCTTTCGGGGGAAGACTTCCTCTTCGGAGCCGCAAGCTCAGCACCGAACATCTGAGGGTTTAGAGTTTAGGGTGTATTCCTTGGGATTTTTGAAGGGTGTCAAGGTTAAATCTCCAAGCCTATACTAAACTCTAAGCCATCAACTCCATAAGCCACAAACCCTAAACTCCTAAACTCTAAACCCTAAGCTCTAAACCCAATCTGCTGTGCAACCGGCCAGAGATCGCTCGCAGCGGAAACAGTCCAAAGCCTAAGAGCTTCACTCCAGCGTTTGGAGCTTACTTTAGGGCCTTAATAATCAGAATAGGCTTCTTGGGGTATATCTTACCTTTCTTACAATAAGGAACCCCCAAAATAGCAAAGGTAATTGTTGAGGCCCCTATATTATGGGGTTTCGGAGCCTTCATACGTACAGTTTGTTTAGCCTCTGCAGGCAATATTTTAGCAAGCTGGCTTCCTTAGATTGCCTGCGCAAAAAGCGCAACCCGAAAAAAAAGACTCTGACAACCTCAACTCCTAAATCCTCTAATTACAGACAGTATACCACTAAACCCCAAACCCCCGACCCCCAAAGACCTCCAGCCCCATGGAAACCACAGTTGCATGCACGAAGTTCGCACGTGCAGCGAACCCGCGCCGGGAGCGATCGCGTCGTGGACTGTGAAGGAGGTCCTGTACCTTGAGGTTCATGGGTAGTTATAAGGGTTCCTTTAAGGGTCCCTTTAAAGGGATCTATAGGGATTCTATAAGGGTATATGGGTTTAGAGTTTAGGGTAGTTATAAGTAGGGTCATTAGTGCCCTAATAGGAGTTGTAACTATAGTTACCCTACTTATAACCCCACTTATAACTACCCATGAACCTCCAAGTACGAGCTTCAAGCTTCGGAGAAGCTGCTCAAAGCTCGGCCGAGGCAGTCCATGGAAGACACCTTAAAAATTAGAAACCCTGGGGTACATTACACTCAAATCATTATAAGGAACCCCAAAACCCTATTCTAATTATTAAGGCCCCTAGGATGGACCAGCTGCGGGCGAAGTTCAGGAACCTCTCCCAGCTCCTTCTCTCAGACATGGTCACTTGCTACGAAACTTTGGACAACTCGGCACTTCCAGATCGTTGTTAATCCTAAACCCTAAACCCTGAACCCTAAACCCTAAACCCTAAAAAGTCGCGAGGCATTGAGAACGACTTTGGATGGTTTGGCTGTCGGAGCTAGGCTTGGCCCATGGGGCTTAGGGTTTGTAGGGTTTCGGGTTTAGGACTTCCGGCGTTTCTGGGGCTGATGGAGTTTATGGGTTTTGCAGGCCTGATCTTGGGTTTGTAGGCTTTGGGGTTTATAAGATTTAGGGGTGCGTAGGCTTTAGGGCTTATAGGGTCTATGGGCTTCATCGGGCTTCTAGGGCTTCTAGGGTTTAGGGTTTTTAGGCCTTCTAGGGTTTATGGGTTTCGGGTTTAGGGAGTTGGCTACATGGCTTTATGAGTTCCTAAGCCCCAGTCTCGAAGCTGAAGCTGCGCAGTTCGCTACGACTTGGAACACCTCCCTTTAGGCAAGAGTCGCCACAGAGCTCAGTAACCCTAAACAGGCTACATCTGATTTATGAGTCGTAGTATATCGTAAAACATATGTATGAGAAATATGTACATATGTATTATATATATATGTTGAATAGCTACTTCAAGCACCGCAAGGAGCGCCAGGAGGGCGGCAGCAGCTGGGATGCGAGCGGTGGGCGGTCCCAGTTCGCAGCAGGGCTGGGTTCCGGCCTGTAGGGTTCAAGGTTTGAGGGTTTAGGGTTTAAGGTTTAAGGTTTAAGGTTTAGGCAGCAGCCCTTATAAAGTATCCCTCACACTAAGCATCAAAGGAAGCCTTAAAGGAAGCCTTAGCCCTCGAAAGGCACTCAAAAGAACCCTTCAAAGGAAACCAGAGAGGTTTCTGAAGGAGCCCCTGAAGCAACCACACTAGACCCCTCAACCCCTAAACCTCACTGTAAACCCCTAAACCCCGAAACCCTAAAACCCTAGACTCCTAAACCCCAAAATCCTAAACCCTTGTGGTAAGTAGTACCCTGAAAGATCCCTTATAGGATCATAGGAGCCCTTTTGTTCCTTTAAAGGAACCCGAAACTGCCCTAAACCCCAAACCCCTTAAACTCTTAAACCCTAAAACCCAAAACCCTAAAACCCTAACCCTAAAACCCTGAAACCCTAAAACCCTAAAACCCTAAAACCCTAAAACCCTAAACCCTGAAACCCTAAAACCCTGAAACCCTAGACCCCCGAAAAGGAGCCCCCTAAATCCAGGATTGAAGAGCCTCTTCAACGGCCTGGCTGCCCGGGCTGTTGGGTCAGGCCAGGGCCAAGCTTCCTTTCTCTAATGCGCGGGCCTTGATAAATGAAACAGGGCTCTGGTGTGTAGTATAGTATGTAGTATATACTACACAGTATATAGTCGCGTATATAGTATAGTATATAATATATGTAGTATGGTATAATTAGTTTAGTTTAGTTACATAACCAGTAAAAAGAGCCCTTCTGGAAGGCGGTCAACCCCGAACCTTCGTGGTGTTGGTGCCTTTTTTCGAGAACGCCTTGACCAAAAGCGGCTCAAATCTGAAAGGATTCGAGGGGAAAGGCTCGCCCCATGACAAGGCTAACTTGGCCGTAAGACCTTCCCCTAACTCAGGGTTTAAGTTTAGAGTGCAGGGTTTTTTGTTGAAGGGTTCGGTGTTCTCGGCTTAGGGATAGTTGCGAATGGTGGGAAGAAGCACGGTGGGTACTCTTCGTGTCTTGAGGGGGCCGGGCGTTTGCTTGCGGTGCTTACGGCTTTAGTGCCGAGGTCTGCGGCTTTTGTAGCTCCCATCTACAGGAAATTGAAATCTTGCCGCAGTAGTTGGAGGAATGAACTTGAGAGATCTTTGCAGCCCTGACCGCTGAGGGACCGTGTGCTGGTAGAGTTAATAGAAACTAATCCCTCCCGAAAGCTTAAGTTCCTAGAGGATATGACAACCTGACTGAAGCCCTACAAACAATGCACCCTTGTCACCGCAAATCCAAGACCATGGACCCTGAAAGATTTAAGCATAAGCACAGATTGCAGGTGTGGCTTCAAGCACAGCAGGCTGGCCGTTGCACGTCGTGTGTAGATGTGCAGACTTGATGGTTCATGCTTCTTCAGGCTCAATTGATTTGAAAAGCTCAGGTCAAACGGATTTAGGATGCGAGGTTTGGGTTCAGGGTGCTTCTTGAATAATGAGATATGTCTGGTTGGAAGCCTGGACACTTACCCTCACAGCTGCATCCAGTTGGAGGTCCCTCCAGGTCGTTGTCAAGTTTAGGCTTTGGGTGTTGAGCTTGTTTGTTCCCTGCATGTCATGACGCTTAGGAGTAGGGGACGTCGGCTTAAGCTCGACTTGAAACGAGTTCTTCAAGCGAGAATCTGCCCAGCCATCACACCGCAGCTTATAACTAGAGGCCTCAACATGTTGTTCTGTTCGGACACTGGCTTCAGGGCATGGTATGTATTCGTCTATAGCTGTTCGCGTGTGACTCGTGGAGCGAACAATGTCTGATATGAAAAGGTGGTGTCCAACAGCTGTCTTTAGTTCGACCACTTCTCTGTACACAAAACTCAACAAAGGTGCAAACTGCAAGAAAGGATGATTAGTGCTGGCATCCCCTATAAGTTACGGCTTGTCCACGGGGTCCAACTTTAAACGACAGCTGCAGCAGTATATTCTGCCGTTCCATGGCTGGTGTCCTGGAGAGGTGACATGCCCGTAGACGACCCCTTCCTGCTGGAGGGCGTGGATGCCAGACGCTCGGAATGCTGAGTGCTGCAGGTATGGTGGTCCAGCTCTAGGCTTCAAATTGAAGAGAATACTAGGGGCCTACACAATTACCTATACTATTTTGGAGTGTTACTTATCATATTTACAGTATAATGGGCCCCAAAACCCTATTCTAATCATTGAGGCCGCCTCAATGATTAGAATAGGGTTTTGGGGCCCATTATAATTGAGGCCCCTATATTAGGTCCGTGCTAGTGTTTGGGTTCAGGTTTCAGCTTTTGGGACTTGAGGTAGGTAACAAGTGCGGCCTGTCCTTCACTTCTTTTGTATGGTTATATAGACTTTCTATCTTGAACAGGGGCTGTATCTACCAGGGACCTTATTCACAAAACCAGGGAGTTCAGGGAACGGGTTAAGGTTGTTGAAAGCTAGACCCGGCACAACGGGCGGGAGTAAGGGACAGTGTCTTGTACATCGCCAACTGCCTATAGTCTCCATTGTAGTTCCTTTTTGGGGTTACCTTATAGGATCCTAACTATAAAATTGGTTTAGCCAAAGAAAGGAACTACAAAGGAGACAAAAGGTGAAGCTCGATCTTCATCGGCAACGAGAGCAGATACTTGATGTTTTGTAAGAAGGTTTGCGCGAAGGCCTCAGGGTTACCATGAGGGTCATTGTATGATCTACTAAAATAGTAGAGGGGCCTACATACTTACCTATACTATTTTGGGGGGTTCCTTATTATAACTATAGTATAATGGGCAATGGACCCCAAAACCCTCTTCTAATTTTTTAAGGCCCCTAAAATAACTCATACGGTCAGTCGGGGGGGTTTACACCTGGAGGAGCAGGAGGTCAACCTCTCCTGCTACTCGAGCAATCCACAACAAGTAGTCCGGAATGACGGCCGCCTGGGGTTTAGGCTTTATGCTTTAGGGTTTTTAGGGTTTTAGGGTTGGTAAACACTGCAAAGTTCAGTTCGAGATTTGAGGCTGAAGTTGTCCCTGGTTTAAGCGCCTAGGTCACCTTGGGGCTGCCGAATACCTGCTCGGGACCCATCAAGGATTCATGGAATCCTTCGGATCCGAAGAATCGCTTGCAGACCCCTCCCCCCTCCCCTCTTCCTACTGTTGATAGACAAAATCCTGCATGACCCTAAGGACCCTAAACTATGGGAATTATGGTATATTCCTTACAATGGGTAATCAGGATTTTGTCCATCAACAGTATGTCGTACACGTCATGTGCCAACAGGCTGCCCAGCAGCTGACGGACTTGCAGCAGCAGGTGCAGCTTTAGATGCTCTTTCCCGACTACTTTGTCATAGTTGCATAACAGTTTACAATTTTTACGGGTATTTAAGCCCAATCAGGAATAAACATGTACATGTTTAATCCTATCCCGACCATGAACTAGACTATTATTAATCTTGTTTAAGCTTCAGGGGATTAGGGCCAAGGCTTAGACTGCTGTAGGAGGGGCCCCCGCCGGAAGTTGGGGCTTGCAAAGCTCGAGGAACACGGCCGAGCGCTCTGCGCCAAAGCTTCCGACTTCGGTTGCTATTTTGGACACCTTCCGGCACAGGGTGACTGTAGACATTGGATGCTTGTGGGCAACTCCGTGACATCTGAAAAGCGTGCGGTTCAGGGTTTAAGGTGCAGGCGAAGGATCGTAGACCTTCAAGCCCACCTTCCAAGACCGAAAGCCTGTGCTTACAGTCTAACTATTGCATACCCCGAAGGCGGGGTAGCATTCCTGTCAGCCCCTCTAGAAAGACTGAACCCTTGAGGGTTCAGTGTTTCACCGAAACCCTAATGTCTGAACGCTCATCGTTCCTTGAGCGTGGTTTGTATCTGCTCCTAGTGCTCATTCGCAACTGGAGTACAAAACTCGTGAATAGGGATCACAGCCCTAAACCCTGAACGGTATAGGGTGTTTATACAAACCTTCCTATGGCATAGCCTAATCGTCTTGAAGGAACCCTTGCAGTTCCTTCGAAGACTTGCAGGCCCATTCGCCGTCCGGCCCGGAAGACGACTTCGAGGACTCTCGGTTCAAGGGATTTAGACGACGACCACCACCACCACCCGCTCATCTAGCAGGGCCAATACGTAGCGAAATCGACGCTGGCTTTGAGACCTTTATGGCTGTTTCGAAGTTTCGGTGGCCTACTTCATATGTAAGCACCTAGTGTGAAGAGTCTAGCCTGCACCATCGGGCTCCGGGTCCCTAGTTAGTCCACCCCTGAACCGAACCCTGAAATTGTGTCCTCCTGGGCCCCGAAGCTTTAAACTCGAAACCATGCGCCCTACACCCTTACAGGAGCCCAAGGCCCGAAAGCAGCTCCCTCACGGGCAAGAACCAATCAAAGTGGCGCAGGACCTCTCAGCAGTGCCACAGGCAGCGCCTAGCCAAGGTGGGATCTCTGCCCACCAGAGTCCAAAGCAGTAGCAGTTTGGCTCCATGTCGTAGCTGCAACTACAGGCGGGGTGCACTTAAGCCTAGGGCGTTCTGAGCACCTCCGGCTGCTGGGTCTGTGCCCGTGGCACTACCAGAATCCAAGTTGTGAAGTTTGTGCGGTCCATTGCATGCGCATCTCAAAACAGATCGCACCACCCAAGTCCTTCACTTCTCGGGCACAGAGAAGGGCATGGAGCACATGTGTCATGCTGGGTATCGATTGTTTGGTGTCTTGCGTTTTCGAAACATGGGTCTTGCAACATCCTGGGTAAAATTCTGGCAGCCAACATATGTCGATCTGTCTGAAGACGATTTCGGGTTTTTGCAGGTTGAGGTTTCCATATGCGACTATGCTGTCATGTTGCTCTTGTTAGTCGTGATCATGTCTTTCCGATATAGATTTAATGGTTTATATATCTTCATTTGTGTATGTGCTATTCTTCATCAGCCGGTTTGCGTGGAGCAAGCATTTCACTGGGTTGAAATTCGTTTGACCCCGACACCCGAAGCCCTAAACCCGGGTTGAACCCTGATCTGCTTCGCCAGGTGTTGAGAAAGCCGACGCCGACACGGTGGACAGATCCCCCATGCACTCAGATTCGGTCCGGATCTCGATAGGTGTTAATAATATGAGGGCTGGGGGCAATTAGCAATATCGCCCTCTTGTAGTGGTTCTTCGTATATGTTTACATACCCCACAACCCGAGCTGATGGGGCCATGCTGTGGCTAGTAACGTCAGCAACCTGAATGGTGATGCTTTTGGTACTGCTTGTCGCAAGATGCTGATTGTGAGTATAAGGATGGGCGTGGTGGTTGCTGCAGTAATGTAGTCATTCTGATGGTACTGGCAAGTGTTAGTGATGTGGGGTGATGAATGATGATGCCGGCCGCCACCTGCATTAACAGATTTTAGTTTGAGTTTGTTGTCTTAGGCTTATGCCATTTCTTTCATCAGGGGCGTCGTCGCGCGTGGGAGTGCGCCGATTTTCAAGATGGTCTTCCGCTTCCATCACCATCACTGCCCTCGTGTTCTCATGTTCTGGTTGGCGGTGCGCTGCCTTTGTTTCTTCATCTCATGGCGCGGTAGCAACTGTCAGAGTGTCCTGAAAGGGGGCGTGCAAAACGACCGAGGTTGCCAAGTCGCCGCTGGTCGAAGGCTTCCTCTCTCAGATCTTAAGTATTATAGTAATAGGGGCTTTAATAATTAGAAAAGGGTTCCCTTCCAAGGGTTCCTTTAAAGGGAGTCTATAAGGGATCTATAATAACTAGGGTTCTATGATATACGGGCCTTAATAATTAGAATAGGGGTTTCTTGGTATATGATATTGAAATTATATCAAAACCCTATTCTAATTGCTAAGGCCCCTACATTACCGTACAGCCCAAACCCAACGGTCTCCAATTTACCGGCCTTCAGCATAGGATTTGTGGCTCAGGGCTGACGCCGTGAAACGCATCCACCCCCAGCACTACCCAGAGGCCCCAAAGTAGTTCCTTTTGGGGTTACCTTATAGGATTCTATATGTGAACCCCACAAAGGAACTACTTTGGGGCCTCTGGGTAGCAGCAAGGTCAACAGTGTTTCGGGTCGAGGGCTTCGGGCTTCCAGGGGAACATAGAGAAGCCTGCATCGGTGAATAGCAACACTATTCCTCCCGGGTTCGTCATTATACGTAGTTCTACTGCAACATACCCCAAGCCCTGTTCCTTTTCATAAGACCTGTACGTGCGGACCTTACGTATAGCGCCTTGGGATTGTACCAGATCCTGTACCCCGAATCCCCCCCCGCCCCCCAAACAAAGGCGCAACAAAGCAAAGGCAGTCCAGGCCCTGAGTCTACCACCCCCAGCCTGCAAAACCAGATCCCCGGAATTCTAAAGCTCCTCGCCATTGGCTTCTGAATCATAGCGATATGCCCACAAAGCCAGATCAGTATTCATTGAATAACTAGCAACTCCGCTTTGATAACGCCCTGAGCGAGGCTTCGAGAGTTTGGGGGTTGCTTGCCGACTTCTTCGCTTCGGGTTTGTGGTTTGTGACATGTGACACTATGAGAGTTTATGGGGTATATTACACTATGATGGGGTTATGGGTTATAGTACACTATGTCAGGCTTATGGGGTATGTTACACTGTGATGGGGTTGTGGGCTATACTATACTGCGACCTCAGGGAAGCCCACTGCTGTTAGCTGGCGTCTGGCCAGAACGTGGCTGCTCTTAGTTCGTCTACATAGCGTGCCATTTCTCTTCGTTCTGATGTGAAGCAACTCTAGAGTCATACTGTTGATGGACAAAATCCTGCATTACCCATTATAAGGAATATACCATAATTCCCATAGTTTAGGGTCCTTAGGGTCATGCAGGATTTTGTCCATCAACAGTATATAGCTATGGTCATGTTACATGGCCATAAACTATCAGTCAGGCTGATAATTATTCATGCCATCACGAACAAGGATGCAGCGATTTTACGCAAACACCTGTATGACCAAACCGTCCGACCCCCACAACCGCAGAACTACAAGCATACAGATCTACTACAAGCATACAGATCTAATTCTCAATCAGCCCGCAGGTCTTGATAGTGGTATTTGGCGATTTGGTGCCGCAGTCCTGGAGATATGAATTCTGAGAGCCGTTGGGAAAGCTGCGCGACCTAATCCTTCTACCCTTAACCCTAGAACCACCCCAAAGGGCCACGCAACCCTAAAGCCTAAACCGTCAGGCGAAGTTGGCGAGATAGACTCTGACGAGGATGCCTGAGCACTCCGGAGCCCAGCTCGGCATTCACAATAATACACGGCCCTGATCCAATTCCGGTGCCATCCCCCGGCTTCCTTCATATCAGACAAAAATTTCAAAGGGCCTACATAATACTATTTTTGGGGGGCTCCTAAATATAACTATAGTATAGTGGGTGCCGAAACCCTATTCTAATTAGTAAGGCCCCTATATAGTAGCACATGCACCAAAACACTATGCGAACTACTAAGCTCCCTGTACTTATTGTCAGATCCAAACCCCAGAACTCCTAACCCCTTCAGGCACAGCATGCGTGACTGATGCTGGACTTTTGCTAACACGGACCTCAGTGCCGTTGTACATAGTTGTCCCGCGGATTGGTGAAGCTGGAGAGGCATCCCCATTGAGTCATGAAGTAGGGCTTCTAGCAGCATAATATTAATGCTAAGAATCATAATACTAATAATCTAATCCATAAACCGTGTAAATCAGTTTGCGGCACGCAGGACGAGCCTTCTCCAAGCCGATGAAGTATAGGTCAGCCAGGAACCTTGAGTGGCTGTCCCAAGAATCGTCAAACGGAAAGCTATTCAAGCAGAACTTTATATGATATTGCTTCTGCTCCATGCTTCGATATAACATGTTGGCTGCGGTGATGGTGGTAGTAACTAGGAGTGGTTTCTGTCTTGCGTGTCGTGTTGTTGACCTGGAGCTGTTCTGAGAGGGCATTGAGGAGATTCCCCTATTCCAGTTTTTGGCCGGAAACGGACAGCATCAAATTTTGGAGAAACAGGCTTAAGACGCTAAGCCGCCAAAACCTCGGCCTAAGCTAAGTGCTCCTCTGACCCATTTCACCCTTGTCAGCCCCGGAACCTTGACAGGACGGCATTAAAGTGCCAGATGACCATACCTCTTTCTTGGTCGTGAGTTTGGGGAGTTGAGGCCGTAAGTTTAAGGTCTTTATGATTTTGGGATCTCGTTTAAGCCCAACGTCCAGGTCGGTCCCTATGAGAGGTCAGCTTCGACCCTCAGCACTGACGTCTAAAAACAAGAACCCCAAACCTAAACTCCCAAGCTGCAAACACTCAGAGCTCCAAACTAGTATTCACCGGTGGAGTTTTCTTGGGCAGCACTGCAAAGATCCGGCAATGCCAGGGTTGCCCTTGGGTTTCGATTCCAAGCAGTAGCAGGTGACCTCCCCAGGGGCAGGAAAGGGATGTGAGTTTAGGGGCGTTGAACACTCGGTGCTCGAAGGGTGCCGTTGGAAAAAGACAACCCTGTGCAACACTAGCCCGCTGGTGAAGAGCCCGAGACAGTTTGAAAGCTGGAGGTGCGTCATTGCGGAAGCCAAAAGCCACGAGAAGATGGTATTCTTATAATATGCCATGACAAGCTGCCCTTTTAATAGCACCCCTATGAACTCTTTACAAGATCCTTCGTATTAGTACCACTCACCCCTAAACCCTAAACCCCTTTGCAAATGTGCGTGAATATGTCGTATAACACATATATATATATAGTTGAAATCAGAACTCCTAACCCGCCTATCTACCAGAAGACCCTGTCTACCAGCAAAGGCTATGCAGCAAGAGACCCTGTCAAACAAAGACACTGTACGTGTCAATCGACCGTGTTTCATCATAAGCGGCGGCAGGGGATTCGTAAAGCCATTATACCCTATGTATGTATGTATGTATGCGGGCATGTATGCATCCTCCTCCAGATGGATTGCGAGAAGAACCTCAGCTCCACTCGAAAGGTTTGCTCCGCTGACCTTTGTGGTGTAAGGGATGCCAGGGCTTCTATGTAAGGGTCTTTACCAAACCCTGAACCCTAAACCCTAAAATGAAGGCCTTGATGGTTCGGAGCTTCAGGTTTAGAGCCCCTTCTAAAATTCTGCAGAGACCCAATGGGAACCCGTATAGACAGCCAACAAGTCCCTTGCTGACATGCTGACTAGAAACCCTCATAGGGACCGTGAAAGCACCCCTGAAACAGAAACCTGAATAACTTGCAACTGTATTCCTGAATTCTTCCTATCATAAATATCGTACAACATGCCCCAACCCCGGCCCGAGAGAAGCCCTAAACCCCCATAGCACCTAAATCACCTATACCTTAAATCCCAAACCCTGAACCCCAAACCCTAAACCCTAAACCCCAAACCCTAAATCCCAAACCCCAAACCCTAAACCCCAAAGCCTAAACCCTAAAACCCCCAACTCCCTTAACTGGGGAGATCTGGGAGGAGCTGCTGAAGATCCTGTCCCAGGCCTCCCAGAAGAACTCACAGAGGCCGGGTTTAGGGGCCGAAATAATTATCGGGTTCCTTTAAAGGGTTCCTTAAAGGGGGTCTATAAAGGATCTATAGTAGGGTTCTACAACTGGGGTTTAGGGTGCTTTGAGTTTAGGGCTTAGGACTTAGGCTGCTTTGGGTTTAGGGGTTTAAGATTTGGAGGGTTCACGAGTTAGAGGGTTTACAGGGGATCCCAGAAAGTTGGAACTTGGGTTTAGGAGGATTAGTGCTAGGATCCCTTATACTTTACCTTAAGGGCATGAGGATAACGATATTCCACCCTTTTGGCTTCTACTGTAGGCTGTTTGGGGTTTAGGGGTTTGAGGTTTAGAGGGTTTAGGGGTTAGAGGGTACAGGGGTTTGAGTGTTTAGGGGTTTAGGCTGTTTTGGGGCTTATGGTGTAGAGTTTAGAGTTTAGGTTTTAAGGCAAGCGTTTAAGGTTTAGGGTTTCGCAGGGTTGAGGGTGCTTAGGGTGTTTAGTATTTAGGGTTTAGCGTTTGGTGTTATAGGATGTTGTACGTAAGCGTTTAAGACCTAAATCTAGAAATACTAACCAGCAGAAGCAGCACACTATAGACCCCAGGCCGTCGGACTTGTCAGCCGAAAGCACAAAACCCGCTCTCAAGTCAACGGGATCCCTGCTGAACCCCTTAGCATCGCAAATATGAAAACCGGGAGCAAACCAGGAAAATCCAGGTGCCTGGTATGTACGTACAACTTGTGTGGTTATGAAAAGTAATGGGTACAGTACAGCATTCATGCATGTGTGCAAGTAAGTAGTTCTAAGTGTGTATGTAAGCAACTCATGAAGCAAGCAGGTGAGTAACCGCAACCAAGCAATGGCTTGGTGGGGCATGCACCCTAAACCTTCAACCAGCGCAAGCCCTTGGAGCACTCAGCCCCATCGCCCCCAAAAGCCAGACTTCAACCAAAACCCTAAACTCTAAGCCCTAACGCTCCAACCAAAATCTTAAGCTCTGAGCCCTAACGCTCAAAGGAGACTGCACGCTCAAACCCCCAGCCCTGCTGACCTTCAAAATCCTAGAGCTTACTACTTACCGCCCCCAATCCTAGCACTCTGCATCATCCCAAACACTTGACCCTATCAACATGAGCCGCCAATATCAAGTAAAGCCCGAAGACTCAAAAACCTTCAAATCCTGCAAAGACTTTAAACCCTTCAGCCATAAACCTCTCAGTCACTCAGGCCCTGCAGCCCTGAACTTTGTAAAGCCCTATCAGAGTCTATAATCGAGCTACAGAAGTCCTTCTAAGAAGCCTTGCAAAAAAGCGATGGTGTATCAACTTGCTAAACGCCTTATATATCCCTAAAGCCCTAGCCCTAAGGTTTCAAGCCTTGAAAATGCTACAGGTTCTTGACAAAAAACCAACTGAATTCCAAACCCGAAAAACGTATACTCCCTCCCCTCCCACCCTCCCCAAACAAAAATGCGGAAGGTCCAAGACTCAGGAGGTGGCTCGGCCGATCCTCTCTGAGGCCCCTCACCAGCCCTATGTTTCGTTCTCAATCAGGGCTTCTTGACTTGAGGGTTTGTTTGGATTTCTGAGGGCGCTCCGTTGAGGGTTTCTATCGTTTGGTTTAATTGTTTGTGTCTTTCTGTTGTTGTGTGTGTTTTTGTTGTTTGTTTGTTTGTTTGTTTGTTTGGTTGGTTGGTTGGTTGGTTGGTTGGTTGGTTGTCCGTTCGTTTATTTCATTGTTTGCTTGTTTGATTGTTTAACTGTTTCATTGGTTGATTGGTTGTTTGTTTGTTCTTTGGTTGGTTGGTTGTGTTTGTGGTTGTGGTTGTGGTTGTGGTTGTGGTTGTGTTTGTGTTTGTGTTTGTGTGTGTGCGTGTGTGTTTGTTTGTTTGCTTGTTTGTTGTTTGTTTGTTTGTTTGTTTGTTTGTTTGTTTGTTCGTTTGGTTGCTTGCTTGCTTGCTTGTTTGTATATAGACGTCTGTATGCATATGTGTATACATGTACCTACCTGTAGATATGCATACATTATGCTCCGGCCCTTGACATTGACACTTCCGCACGCTCTCCTTGCAATCATAATCGGAGCTTCATTCAAGCAGGAAACCGTATTTCAACCCTGAGTTCTAGGAGGCTTCCGACAATGTGAATCTTTCGTCCTGGGAAAAACCTCGAATGCCGGTGATGTCTTTGGGTTTCCGCGTTTAGGGCATGATTGGGCAGGGATTCTAAGGCTCATGGGAATTGGGTAGATTCAGTGATTCGCGTTGCCAGGGTTTGCGACAGCCATGTTTCTCGAACAGTTGTATTCTATCTAACGGTTATCTAACAAGCACAACGAGCCCTAATTCAAGTACCCCTTAAGCAGCCTGACTCTGGGCCCTTGACGAAGCAGAACCACAAGCTGCTGCAGGGAGACTCGGTGACCTTCTTGCCTACCCCGCCGCCAAGGTTGGGCGGTGAGTCATGCTGACCGAACAGACTGGCTAGCAGCTTACAGGTTTCTGTTGCATACTGCAGCCCTCGCTAATCCCTAAACCCTAAACCCTAAACCCTAAACGACAAGGGAAAAGAGGCTCTTAAGCAAAAACTTAAACCACACTTTCAGGATCCCTGTGTCACCGGGAGCCGGGTTTGGGTTCTTTAGATCCGAGACTCCCAGAACCCTATAGACTCTAGACTGATGCTTTTTCTTGGGATCTTACCTAGAGTCTCGAAGGTTGTTCCTTTGTTGGGTTACCTTATAGGATCCTAACTAAAAGATTGGTTTAGCCCCAAGAAAGGAACTACACTGGAGACGATAGGTATTTATATTAAAGCCTGTAGAAGAATCAAGGGGACTGTACGAGTCCGTTATACGAGTAGTCCCGATTCGGCTACTTACAACCAACTCCCGAGTTCAATCCTCTAAAGCACTTGCATTACCTCCAGGAAAAGCTGTTTCGAGCGTCCGATGTCCCTGCACCCCCAATCTCAAAGCACTACGTCACTAAGTAAGCCCACACCCTAAACCCCAAACCCCTACTTGGAGGTTCATGGGTAGTTGTAAGTGAGGTTAGAAGTAGGGTAACTATAAGTATAACTTTTATTAGGGGACTTATAACCCCACTTATAACTACCCATGAACCTCCAAGTGACTGCGAGGCCTCCCGGTGGCAATCCCGCCCCACGGCGACCTCCGACGCAGTGGGCTCAACTGGGGTAGTCCCGATGTCCTGGTTCGTTGGTTTATGCAGAGGTTTGACGATCTAGATAAACCCTAAACCCCAAAAGGGTTCCATGGGTTCCTTTAAGATTCCGTCAAGGGGTTGGCAAGTTATATACTTGAGGGTATAGGGGTCTGAGTAGTTACTAGCAGCATTCCGTGGTTCTCTTCGTATAATCCTGCGATGTGTATTCCGAGGTGCTGAAGAAAGTTAGCCGTCCTTAGCTGATGAGGCGAGTTAAACCCTAAACCCTAAGGCTTTATGGCTTCGGGGTTTAGGACTCATGTTTTACAGGGGAAGGTTGGGGTCCAAGGGCTTAGGGGTTTTTTAGGGCTTGGTGGAGGGGTTCAGGGTTTAGGGTTTAGGGTTTAGGGCTTGGTGGAGGGGTTCAGGGTTTAGGGTTCCCATGTCCTGTCTGAAACTCAAAGGACTACAACTAGACACTGGGGATTCGCAATAGAGTCCAACAGAGTGTACTTGTAGTTGGGGATCCGTGCAGGAGATCGGGTTGCAGCTTTTGCAAGGTGTTTAGGGTTCACTGTCTAGGGTTGGGCTCGGTCTGTTAAGGTTCAATTCTGGGCACTTCACTTTGCTTCGAAGGGCTCCTGCGCGCCTGTCCTTCCAAGTGGATGCGCAGCAGATGTGCAACGACTACCGATACGCAATGCCCACGGTGACAATCAAAAGCCGCGCCTCTACTATAGGGGCCTTAATAACCACCTATACTATTTTGAGATTCCCCATTATATTTATAGTATAATGGGCCCCAAAACCCCTCACATCATTCTAATTATTAAGGCCCGTATAATAGTAAGTTTGACCTTGAAGTCACGAAAGCGCCTGAACCCCCGCAGGGCAGAAATGCTGACTGCTTTTGTTTGATTTTAGAAGCACCCATGACATGAATCAAACATCAGAGCGAGACGATTGGATTTGGGGCTTATCTTTATAACATCTTCATACAATCACCCGGCTATGAAGAAGCTAACAGCCAGCTAGCATGTCTAACAGTTGTTGCTTCCATGTTCTCGGGCCCCTGCCCCAAGGATTACTGATAACTTTAGGCAGTACAGGTACCCTGCACATCTTGAGCAATTCACCCCCTATCCTCCGCCAGGCTTCTTGGGAGAGGCATGAAAAGGCCTGCTGAACGATGCATAATATAGGGGCTTCATTATTTACCAAAACTATTTTTTGGGCTCCTTATTTTAATTATGGTATCATAAACCCCAAAACCCTGACTTGGTCTCGCATGGCGACAAAGGCAAGTCGCTTGCAGCCGAGGTCAGCTCGGGCGCCCTTCGGCAACTGATGAACCATCGTGATGCCCGTCAATGCAAGAACTGCAGTCGGACTGTGACCCTTCACGTCCGGAAGGCCATGAATTGGCTGGTGGCTGGGAATGGTATCTTTCAGGAGTATTACCCTCGTCGTGAAGACCATGACAGCTCCGAGCGCACCATGCGAGAGAGGTCCAGGAGCAGGCAACGTAGTCGAGACCCTGGCAGATCCGAGCGCGTCAAGCAGCAGGCAGCAGCTCGTCCGCATTCATTGTTCACCTGGAACAGCTGGACTGATGGGTCGCCAATCTCCAATGCCGCACCGACGACATCCTGCGAAGACGAGGACAGACCCAAGTCCTTGAAAGACCCAATTCAAGCCTACAAAACCGGCAGAAGCTCGCGGAAACAAGAAGCAAAGGACGCTAAGCTCGAAGATACCATGAAGCTGTCAAGGGTTTCCTGAAGCAGGTCCCATAAACCTTAAACCCCTAAACCCTAAACCCCTAGCTAAACCCCTCAGACCTAAACCCAATTCCTAAACCCTAAACCCCTAAACCCCTAAGACCTAAACCCAATTCCTAAACCCTAAACCCCTAAACCCGTACGTCCTAAACCCAATCCCTAAACCCTAAACCCCTAAACCCCTAAACCAACCCTAAAGCAGGTCTGTCGCTCCAGAGCGAGTGGTGGCCGCCATCGCCTCTGCCGTGGACAAAGGCCGCACGAGCTTCTTTCCCAAGCGTTAGATTTAAAAACGGGCCTTAAGACTTAGAATGGGGTTTGCGGAGATATAAAGCCATAAATATATTCAGGACCCCCAAAATAGTATTGGTAATTATTTACGTCCCTGTATTGTAGGGTTTATGGGGTCTAGGGTTTAAGGGATGCGTCTAAGGGTTGAGTTTAGGGTTTAGGGGTTTAGGGTTTAGGGTCTCTTCAAGGGATAGTACTAATACAAGTTAAGGGATGCATCTAAGGCTTTCGGTGATTTTCGGGTTTAGGGTTTAAGCTCTCCTTTAAGGATTTTCTTTGGGAGGAGGGGGGGGTTGCTGTCCAGCTGTCGGATCTCTTCGTGGCTTTTGCGGTTTAGGCTAAAAGGTTCCGCGGTGGGGGGCCATAGCTGAGCATGTTAGAAGTTCAGCATCTAGCAGCAAGCGCTGAGGCAGACTCCCCATGATGATGGGCAGCGTTTATCCTGGTCTTTCAGGTTCAGTCGAGCTTGAACCGGCCCTGAGCCAGAACCCTAAGCCTTAAACTCCTAAACCCTAAACCCCAAGCCCTAAAGTCTAAGCCCTAAACCTAAACCCTAAGTTGTTTTAAGCTGTTTTAATCCCAAGCCCTAAACCCTAAGCCCTGAACCTTGTTTCAATCATTTCAATCCTTGCTATCAGCTCAAAGTCGACCCCGAAGCTGCCAACAAGGATTGAGCCCCTACAGTCCCTGAAGCCTATAACCTTTAAACCCTAAACACTAGTCTCTAAACCGTACTCCCTAAACCCATGCTTACATGCACCCTTCTACCCTAAATCCTAGACTTGCAGAGCACCCTTATGGTAGCCTTTTCGAACCCTCCAGGGACCTTTCAGGTTTCCTCACACAAAGGCCTGACCCAAAGGCTTCTGCCTGCATAGCTCGAACGCGGGACCTGACTCTGAAACCTGTCCGAATCGCTTGTTACGGCTCTCAACCAGGACCCCCCAATAAGGGCCCTTTAATAGAGTCCTTATGGCCCTTAATAGTGGGTATTTGGGGTAGAGGGCAGTTGGGGGGTCTAGGAAGGTCTCGGGCTTTAGGAGGGTTTACCGCCTATTGTTTATTCGGGGTTTAGGGTTTAGGGTCTAAACCTAAAGGGTTCACAAGCCGGCCGCTTTCGACTCCCTAGCAACCACAATCGCCCTTCCCTTTCAGGCGTGACCAGCGCCCCGGTCCCAGACACTTCGCCGCTCAGTTGGCTGGCATGTCAAAAGCACCGCCCGGGCCCCAAGCCAGGGTACTACAGGGCGTATTATAAGTAGGGTTTAGGGTTTAGGGCTTAGGGTTTAGCTACAAGGTACCCCAAAACCCTATTGTCCTTAGTCAGGCCCCCATATTGGACTGCCAAGCATGCGGACTAACGGCTCGGCAACGGAATTCTGCATGTATGTACCACAAGGGTCTCAATAGTTCGAAACACTTAGCCTTCCGAGTCCGCAGTATCTTCACAGTACAACAGGGAAAATACCCCCCAAAACCCTATGATAAGTATGAAAGCTCCTATGTGATCCTCAAGCTTACGTACCCAGCGATGACTTGGTGGTCCACCTCCGAAGCCTTGGACTGGCTACCAAAGAGCTACCATAGGCCTTAATGTAGATGTGTGACGAGCTTTAACATAAGGGTTGTAGAAGGGCATAAACCCTCAACCCCATAAAGCTTAAACCCTACGCGACAGGTATGGACCGGCTACTGCTCGGCTTGCAAAGCGCCTCCGAAGACAGAGCGGTTGCATCTGGCAGCTGAGAGGCTCTTTCTGCTCTTTGCAGATACAGTTGCACGCGCTGGTCCCCTTAACATCCCCACCAGACCCAAACCTTTTGACCCTAAAGCCATCTCAGAAACTTCGAGCCCCCTACGAGCCTACAGAAAACTATGTTCACTCAACACCTAACACTGACTCGAGCTCATTTGACTTTCGCCGTCTGCGCCTTTGGGTTTAATTTTACCCTAAACCCAAAGGCTAAGTTGAATCGTGGCAGCATGACGCTGGGAAACCCTGGTTCCAACAATTTCAACTTAGCTTGGAGGGTTGAGGGTTTAGGGTTTAGGGCGGAGGTGTAGACCACTTAGTTCATTCAATCCCCGGGATTTGTCCTTGAAGGCATCAAGTTCAGAGTTCATGAGTTGGGGTTGAGGGTCCAGGGCCTGAAGCCCGGGAAATGGCGGAGCTTGAGAATGACATCCTCGAAGCCTACGGTTGATGGACAAAATCCTGCATGACCCATTATAAGGAATATACCATAATTCCCATAGTTTAGGGTCCTTAGGGTCATGCAGGATTTTGTCCATCAACCCTAGTTACACCCGAAACCCTAAACAACCCATAAAACATTTAAAGCGGTGAGAGTGTCCCATTGCAAAAGCAAACTCTCAGCCGCTACTGTAAATCCCTGAACCCCTACTTGGAGGTTCATGGGTAGTTATAAGTGGGGTTATAAGTAGAGTAACTTACTTATAACCCCACTTATGACTACCCATGAACCTCCAAGTAGACCCTGCTAAATCCCAAACCAATCTCCGGGTGCCAGTGCTTGGCCCCGCAGCGGCGGTCCAGATTTTGTTGAAAACAATTGCTCTGCCCGCCGTGCCGGACACTGCGTCTTCATGTTGAGTTTAGCGTTTATGGTTTAGAGTTGAGGAGTGCTGAGTTCCGGGTTTAGAGCTTGTGGCTTTAGGCTTTAGTAGGGTGTTTCGGGTTTTAGGACTTTAGGAGTATCACAAAAGTATTGTATCAGCATCTTGCTGGCGAAACGGAAGTTTGATGTGTTGTATCCCCATTATTATCTCGGATCTCACTGATTTCGGGCATGCTCGTCTACGCACTGAGTCTTTAGGCCTTGGGGCATGTTCACGATGCAGTATGCATGCACATACGCATGTACATTCATACATACGCACGCATGCACAGCATGTGTGCATGCATGTACTTTGATTTGATTGTTTTGTTTTGCACTATTGTGGTTCATTGTTGTGTTGGTTTCATTGTTGGGTGATTGTTCGTTTGTTTGTGTATTTCTATCCGTGATGCACGTAGTTAATTATTTTGTTCTGTCTTTTTGCACCCACATGTATACATACAGTATATGATGCAGGGCTGCCACACCCAAGCCAAAGCCCCAGCCCCAGCCCCAGCTTGCGCCAGGGCCCAGCCCCAG
>BGNK01002290.1:0-16881 GCA_003297005.1 Symbiodinium sp. clade A Y106 | reverse complement strand
CCCCCTCTCCCAGTCCCTTCAGGCTGTAGCCTTAGCCTTCACCGCCCCTTTCCATCTCCCCTTCCGGGGCCGGACCGAGCCCTTAGATTCTCGTAGCCTTATTGTGTACGTTTTACAGTAGCTCGTAGTACGTTCATTCCATTGTTTCATTGTTTTCGTTTATAGTCCTACGTGCCTTGTATACGCATTCTGTTAATACGTTATAGTGTATATTATATATGCAGATATAAACTTATAATTTCGAGTCGTGTTTGTGAAACGCTACTATACTTTCGAATAAATATGTATAACAAACAAGAGATTGAATGCCATACCAATGTCTGCATAAAGTTTGTGTTGCAAATGAATACTTCCTCCATGTGTTGTTCATGCAAATGCACATGTCCACACATAACTACGAATACAAACATGTACACGCTGATGCTTGTACACTTACAGGCATATGTATGCGTTTATAAATACAACATAGAAATGTTCCATATTAGCATGCAAAGATATACTAGATTATTTGCACTGCAGGTCGCGAGCTCAAGAAGATCTGCGTTTGTGGCAGCGTCAGATCAGCCTCTAACTCCTTAGCTGCAAACCCCAATCCTGTAAAACCTAGAGCCGCAAGTGAACGATTCTTACTGTGCGCAGTTTTTCTTATGCCCTCGGGTAGTTAGTGTTATCATTTGAATCCCACGCCGCGTGCACGCATGGCAAGGAGACAGTGTACTGTATGTGGGCAGTGGGGTCGAGATAGATGCCGCTGCACAGGGTCTACACAGAAGAAGGTACAGACACAGCTCAAGGTCAAGTTAGAAGGTGTGAAGCCCACCAAGTCTACTACCTCAAAGAAACGCGACGACGCGAAGATCACCAAGTCTACGACCTCAAGGACGGCAAAAGACGTCAAGATTGCCAAGTGTAACACCCCAAAGGAGTCAGTCGGAAGAAAAGACAGCAAGTGCTTTGTCTCCAAGCAGGTCGCAGTTCGTGACGCCCAGAAGTTGTCTCTTCAAGTTGAGCTCGAGCAGCTGAAAATACCGCGGCTACGTTTAGAGGAAACAAAGAGAAGCCAAAGGCGGCAGAAAGAGCATGACAGTAGGCGCAAAAACACTACTACGCATAGTTGGTGGCACCAAAGGTGGCAGCAACCCAGAGGTTGGCATCAAGGGAACTGGTATAAGAATGCGATGAAGAGCTTGCGTCTTGTCTTAACGACGGGGCCAACTGAAGACAAAGACTGTGCTCTTCTGCGGGCACCATAGAGAAAACAAGCTTTCGTCCGCTTTGATTCCTCATGGTGCTTGTCGGCATAGATACAGACACACAGAGAGAGAGAGAGAGAGAGGAGGGACAGAAGGGGCACAAGGGGACAAAGGGGNAAAGGGGGGACAAAGGGGGGGACAAGGGGGGACAAAGGGGTGACAAAGGGGGGACAAGGGGGGGGGGCAACGGGGGAACAAGACAGGGGGGGAGGGGAACAAAAGGGAAAAACAAAAGAGGGGACAAGGAGGGACAAGGGGGGGACAAGAGGAGAGACTCAAGAGAACTGCCCCAAAAAAACACCCTGCCATGTATCCAATTTCATTGGCCATTAAAACCGTCTGTCTTCGCCCTATGAATGCTCACGCCTTCATGAGCTTCCAATAAACCTTTCTGTATAACAGCCAAAAGATTGGTTTTGACTTTGCATCGAGGTGGACTCTTCACTGCTTCTATACTGAGCTGAAAAGCACGGCTCTCATCCTTGTTGTCTGCAACAGCTTGATGCACTATCCAGAGTGATGTCCTTGCAAGCCGCCGTATGCGCTTTCTTACATGGAACTTGTCTGTCCGGGAAGTTTGCTTTCCAAGCTCATCCTCTCTCGCCTTACTCTTACGGACGCAGCCTCCAAGCCATGTCCATTGGTTCACATCGTGATCCCTTGGAGCTGGAGCTTGAGACTCTCATGGAGGATGAATTTGCTCGTGGTTCTGCGAGGGATTCAGATCCACCGCGCGAACGCCTAAGAGGCGCAAACTTGTCTTAACCTTAGTCTTATGCCGTGAGCCCGTATGCTTGTGATTTGGATGGTCATGTTGAATACGTCATATCGTATCGTGGAGAACTAAGGTTCGGTAGTTTCGACGAACTCCATGACATGCACCACAGAGAAGCGGCCGTTCCACCACCTCCNGCTTGTGATTTGGATGGTCATGTTGAATACGTCATATCGTATCGTGGAGAACTAAGGTTCGGTAGTTTCGACGAACTCCATGACATGCACCACAGAGAAGCGGCCGTTCCACCACCTCCGCCTCCACAAGACAATGGGTCCTCCAGACCCTTGATGACCAAGACTCAGACATACAAGGCTTGGGCAGCAGAAGAACAAGGACATCTTTCGTCCACACATCGCACCATTGTCGCAATGAGCAAGTTCGTTTGCGAACTTGATTGTGCCAACTACATGTTAGCCAACAAGCAGAATGCTTCTAGATGGCGATCACTGGCGTGCTCACCAACGGCAAATCTTTCACTTTGAGAATGGTGCATGGGTCATGAAAGGTAGCCTGGACATCGTGGCTTGGGACAATCTCCTTGCTCTTGAAGGCCTCTTCATCCAATTGGCGTTGAAGGTCCAAGCGGAGAACGTGGCCATCAGTTGGTCTTGGGACGAAGCCAAGCACTATATCCTAGACATTGTTGGTGATAACGTGGAGGCCAACGGGATCGCCAAGGACAACAGCGACCATTTGCGGGCTTCGACGGCCAACAAGACTTGGCAAGCGCGTTGGACACGACGATGTGCTGACATGATGGCGCAGCTTCGAAAGAGTTGGGAGGAAGAGAAGCCCAAGCACGTCCTCTCCAAGCTGTTCTTGAGTGAGTGGGATACACCTATGCCCCGCTNTGCCCCGCTCCAAAGGAATTTGTTTCGATGACGTTTATCTCAATGAAGTGTGGGAGATCACTCCAAAGTCGCCAGAAACAAATTGCTACTTCAAACTCGACTATAACTACTACTATGAATTCCTCCAGTCCGTTTACTACAAGAACGACCACTTGTTTCAATTGAAGCTGGCTTTCATGCATGCCGCATTTCTTGGCAAGTGCACTGCCAAGATGATTTTTGAGATAGGTCGTGGAGGAGATGGCAAGGGTATGGAAGCTGTGTTGGACACGGCCCTGTTTGGAAATGAAGCCAGTGCGACTCTGGATTGCGGAGTATTTCTGGATAGAATGGAGTTCAGAAAGTCCGCAGAGTTAGCTTGGAACAAGGCATGTATTCGCGTCCAGGAGATGGACCGCAGTGACCATTTCGTTGCGGATATATGGAAAAGGTTCGTAGTTGATGAGGAAATCGACTGCCGTGTTAACTACGGCCTTACTTCCAAAAGAAGTTTCGGTTCAGCACTCAAAGTCCAAGAATTCAACTTCGAAAACATACCTGTCATCGAGGAGTCCAGGGACAGACAGAAGTCATGCGAGCAATTGCGAAGGCGCGTTGTGTGCTTCATGATGGGTAAGGCCACTTATACAACTCGGGATNTTGGTGAATCCCAAGGAGGGGACCTTCCGCTACATCCCCCAGGATGAGTTGAAGTCGTTCCTATCCCATCCAGTCACAGCGGCTATCTTCCTTCGGGATTGGTGTATTCCTTTCTTCCAGGACAATTCCATTCAGGAGTGCTTGGACATGATTAACGATCTGGAGGCAGTCCACCCGGATGTGGAGAGAGACACACCATGGCTGGCACTTTGCTTATCGGGTTCATCCACGCCTCCGCCAGGTGATATCATTGACATGGTGTCCGAGTCCAATGAGCGTGTCTTGGATGCTCACGAAGCAACTCCGTGGAAAAGAGTCATCAGGGAATACCTGATCCTCAAAGTGGAGTCGCTTCCCGGCCATATGAGTTCTTACAAGGGGAAGCGAACCTAGATGTCATATTTCGTGGAAGCAGTTGACCATGCTGGATGTATTCTCTTCAAGCAGGTTCATGCCCAGTGCTTTCACAAACTACTGGTTCGGTGGCCCAAACTGTCCTCTATCATGGAGGATCTCGGCGGGTCNTGGAAGCAGTTGACCATGCTGGATGTATTCTCTTCAAGCAGGTTCATGCCCAGTGCTTTCACAAACTACTGGTTCGGTGGCCCAAACTGTCCTCTATCATGGAGGATCTCGGCGGGTCGTCTTTGGATCGTGGAGCTCGTGGACATGTCCTTTCCAGCTACTGAATGATCAAGAGAAGTGGGATGGAGTTGCCTTCGAGGAAGGCCGTCGCACTGTCCTCATACACAAACAGACTGGTGATGATGAGTCAGGTTGGTTTGGGGCGAGTCACTGTCTATCGTTGTCATGAAAGTGTTGACTGGACAGCTCTTCGTACTTATGCGTCATCTGGCAACGACAGACGCCAGAACATCTTAGATGCGTACATCCAGAANCGACTCCGGTCACAGAGACAATGAATACTCTATCCTGCCGGTCGAGTACTACAGACTTCCTCATTATGGACGTGCTCTTGTGCGTGGATTAGGTGGCCAGAAGTTGACTAGGGAAGCTAGATTGGCGGCATTTGGCTCACATTGCGCAGAGATCGATGCACCCTGTTGCCATCCTCGTCTTCTAGCCCATAAGCTCATGGTCTACAACCTCNCACATTGCGCAGAGATCGATGCACCCTGTTGCCATCCTCGTCTTCTAGCCCATAAGCTCATGGTCTACAACCTCTGGGATGCGGAGAAGTACCCGATGCTGAATCTCTTTGTCAAGAACATGGCGAAAATGTCTGATGGAATACATGGAGGTGCCCATGGAGAGCGCGAAGACGGAACTCATCAGAATTTTCTATGGAGGCAAGCCAAGTGCCGAGATTCCGTTTCTTCTCAAACTATGTGCCGAGGTACAACAAGCAGCNGTGGCCAGAAGTTGACTAGGGAAGCTAGATTGGCGGCATTTGGCTCACATTGCGCAGAGATCGATGCACCCTGTTGCCATCCTCGTCTTCTAGCCCATAAGCTCATGGTCTACAACCTCCGGGATGCGGAGAAGTACCCGATGCTGAATCTCTTTGTCAAGAACTTTCAGGCATGGCGAAAATGTCTGATGGAGTACATGGAGGTGCCCATGGAGAGCGCGAAGACGGAACTCATCAGAATTTTCTATGGAGGCAAGCCAAGTGCCGAGATTCCGTTTCTTCTCAAACTATGTGCCGAGGTACAACAAGCAGCAACAGCGCTTCTTCAGCATCCCGAGTCCGTTCACTTCACAGGGCTCTTCGCAGATCGGCGCAATCCTGAATTCAGTCGTCTATCTGCTTTGCTATCATTTGAGGAGGCAAATAAGCTTTTGGACAATGTCTCGGCGGTCGTGTGTGCTGACATGAATATGCTCATATTCGATGGAGCCGACATCAAGTGTATGAGTCTAGAGACAGAGATTCTCATCTTGGAGGCATGCGCAGCTTGCAAGGAAGCTGTGGTCCCATTGGAGGTGAAATCATGGCCGAGCACACTGCCCTTGGTTCTTCCTCGTCTTGCTCTTCGCTCGGGCCTTGCGGTTGTCAGACCTGATGAGACGCTTGTCAGAACTTATCCCAATTGCCTGATCAATGTCATAGCTTCTCTATGTCCGGCTTGTGATGNTCTTCCTCGTCTTGCTCTTCGCTCGGGCCTTGCGGTTGTCAGACCTGATGAGACGCTTGTCAGAACTTATCCCAATTGCCTGATCAATGTCATAGCTTCTCTATGTCCGGCTTGTGATGCAAGTTCTTTCCAGGATTATGACGACGCACTCTCCGCTGAAAGCTTCAACATCGATTGTGCACTCCTCGCAAAGAGCCACGGATGCAGGATTTCGTTTGGTTCACGTCGCCCATAGTGATCTGATGGAGCCACAACCTTCAGCAACATTCTATGCTCATTATCCGCTGCCGAACGGCCTGGGACACTGGTATGGATTGCAATATCTTGAGAGCAAACTCATCAGCATTGTGGATGTTGACGCCGGGGGCAGACGCTTGGACTTGTCTTGTGAAGCCCTTTCCCGTCTATTAGAGGAGGACCGCTGCTCTACCTGGTTTCGCTTGGACCTTGTCTCACATGAGCTCCCGGAGGAGACAGGTCCGGAGTACAAGCTTCAGGGATCTATGATGCGTTCGGACATGGCACAATCGAGCACACAGGAAATTGTCACCCCTTTGACAACTTGCCAAGAGTGTGGAGCGCCACTCGCACCTGCGCATGCAGTCTCAGGTCGGCTATACACTCTGCGTGGCATGGAAGATATGTCCATGATAATTCAAACGATGCTCGAAGAAGACCTGTCGAATCCATCATCACTACAATTACAGAAAAGTGGAAGGTCACAAGTACCACACCTTGGACCTCGAGAAGATGGACTACGTCTTCGTGAATAGCAAACTTGGCTTTTCCCGACAGTTCCTTGACTACCACAATGCCTTGCAATTCCGTGGTGGTTTGAGTCACAACGCGATAATGTTCGCTCAGTGTGAGGTCATATGGGAGAAATACGACCAGCACGCTCGATGGCATATCGAATATGCTAATGCACAACTCTACTACCAGGTCTTGAAAGAGGCCACGCAGATGTGGACATCCCCACCTGGTCAACAGCAGTTGCTCAAGNGCACGCTCGATGGCATATCGAATATGCTAATGCACAACTCTACTACCAGGTCTTGAAAGAGGCCACGCAGATGTGGACATCCCCACCTGGTCAACAGCAGTTGCTCAAGATCCTTGTCGAGCAGCCATTGGGAAACAACTTCCTTGACTTCTATCGTGATTGGTGGCATCGCAAGCAGTTCTCCTTGGGTGAGTGGCGTGCTGTGCGGGAGGTTGTAATCGACGGACANGCCATTGGGAAACAACTTCCTTGACTTCTATCGTGATTGGTGGCATCGCAAGCAGTTCTCCTTGGGTGAGTGGCGTGCTGTGCGGGAGGTTGTAATCGACGGACATGAGAAGGTTTCAGTTTCAGCCAAATGCCAAGGACCCCCTCCCGCGCACGTGGGACGACCAAGAAAGGAAGGCGCGAAGAAGCAGCGACAAAATGGTTGGTTTATGGCTATGGACCCCTGCAGTGGCTTGGTCTTGTCTGTCGATGACATGGAGGAGCCCGAGAACAATGCAGTCGCNCCAAGAAAGGAAGGCGCGAAGAAGCAGCGACAAAATGGTTGGTTTATGGCTATGGACCCCTGCAGTGGCTTGGTCTTGTCTGTCGATGACATGGAGGAGCCCGAGAACAATGCAGTCGCAAAGAAGGTCTTGGGGAAGGTTATGGCAAAGGCCACGAACCTTGACTGCGTGATATACGACAAGATGTGTGTCTGCATGAAGTCCTTCGCATCGGACAAGGAGTTCAAGCAGGTGAAGTATTGGCCTGTCGACCGCTTCCATGCCAAGGCTCACTCTTCTTCATGCCCCTGCTCTCCCGTTCACATCCGTCGACTTGATCTACGTCTTCGCTCCGTGAACTCTTCTATAGCAGAGCAGACATTTTCATGGTTTCGTGGCTATGCCTCGAGCTTTAACACGAAGGCCCATGACACGCATATCTTCTACGTGCTCCTGTATGTCAAAATGCACAACAACCTGGTCCGTCAGAACAGACTCCAACATCTCAATGCTTTGAGTGCTCGGTCCAAGATCGCCAAGGCGACCCGCATCCTCCGCAAGCCCGCCAGTAAGAAGTATAGTTGCCGTCGGCCGGCTTCTTCCGTCAACTTCATCAAAGCCGGTCTACAAAAAGCCATCCAACAAGGTCATCAAGAACAACCTGAAGAGAAAGTGAGAGCAAGACAGAAAGGGAAAGCAACTGTAGAACTCTAGACAAGCGACTAGGATGCTACAAAAGTATGTTTGGGTAGTTTGCATAATCCTGTATGGAGTGGAGTATCTTGACAGCAAGAACGCTTGCAAAATCGTATCGCTAATGTTCTAATTCGTAATAACCGGGAGAGCAGATATGCTCTCTGCACGTGCAAGCAGTGAGGCGATGAAGTGTTACCATCAAAAGAATCAGGTTTGTATGAACTTGCTTGCTCATTNTAATAACCGGGAGAGCAGATATGCTCTCTGCACGTGCAAGCAGTGAGGCGATGAAGTGTTACCATCAAAAGAATCAGGTTTGTATGAACTTGCTTGCTCATTGAAAGTGTATGCAGAAGACATAGGTCAAATGTAAATCTCTAGACAAGCAAATGAATTGTAACCTTTCCGCCTAGGTCCCATCCTCAGATCACTTCGCGTGTGGACGTCAGTCTTGCAGTGCTTGGTATGTCTAAGAAAGGTTGTGTTGTGATTAGCTAGGAATTGCTTAAAACCCGTGAAAACCATATATTTGACTCGTAAAACACGGGCCTGCAGTCCGTTACACACTCTCTATATATATATATATAATTACATATTATACGCATATGTATGTGTAAGCATATATGTAAATGGATAATCATCATGTATAGAAAGAGAAATGGAGGTAGATATTGAGAGTGATATAGGTATACACAGAGCCATCCCCACCGGCCGGATTGAAGAACTCTAAACTCGTAGAAAAGTACACAGCCGGGCGCACCTTAAGAGCCGACTTGTCCTGGGAAGTGGAAAGATCTGTGCATTTTCACAAATCTGCAGGCTGATAGCAAAAAAAACACACCGAAACCCCAAACCTCTAAACCCTAAACCCCTAAACCCTAAATCCTTTACCCAGAAGGTCCATATTATATAATACTATTATGGAATTTGAATGCGCGCACACCGAGACTATACAGTCACAAGTTCTCAACCCCGAGGCCTCAATCTGAAACTTAGCGCCTGAGCCCGACAATCGCAAGTTGTGCCTGAAGTCTATAGTAGAAGCCAGAAAGTTGGAGCATCAATATCCTCATGCCCTTAAGGTAGAGTATAGGGGATCCTAGCACCAATCCTCCTAAACCCATGTTCCAACTTTCTGGGGTTCACTGTAAACCCTGAAACCCCGTACCCCAATAAGCTCCAGACTTCTAGAGAAGCCCACAACTAAGCCTGCAGCTTTGCATTGGGAATAGCTTGTTGTGTAGCTAGCGCTGGCAGGCTTGGGTCCAGACGCGACAGGGCCAGTCAGAGCAGAAAAAACAGGGTTAGGGTTTAGGGTTTAGGGGGTTCCGTTCAAGGCTAGACGGGTTACTAGAATTAGGGACCCCAAAAGCACATAAGCATAAACATTGTATAGGGATATCCCTACCTTACCTTATTGGGCTTCATTATAAGGGAGTTTATATGGGATATCCCTATCCTTTTTTTGCTTATGTGTTGTTTTGGGCCCTATAGAAGGCCTTCTCTAAAGGGTTACTATAAGTAATAAGGGTGTGGAGTAATGCGCGGAGGGCCTTGGGATTTGGGGCTGAGATGTGGGGTTTGCAGTAGCAGGTATATTTTAATGTCTGACTTTGCAGTATCATGGCTCATGGGCTCTACTGAGACTCTACTTACCAGTCGACTTGTGTTTTTCTACGCTTTGAAGCTGCAGCTGAAGCAAAGATGGACAAGTTCGGCGTAGGATGCGCAAATGCCCCTAAACGGTAAATTCCGATCTCGGACACACTGCAGCACCAAAGTTTGCTCTAGGTTTGCAAGCGTTGGGCTTTGAGGGTTTAGAGGCTTAAGGGTTCAGGCTTACTATGGGGTCCTTATGACGACTACATAAACTATTTTGAGGGTTCCTGATTTCAATTTAAGTATAATGGGCCCTAAAACCCCATTCTACTTGTCAAGGCCCTTATATTAAGGTTTAGCACAGTTTAGGGTTCAGTGTTCAGGATATGACCAGCAAGCAGAGACACCCGAGCATGAACCTTCTCCCAATCCCTAATCCTTATAATCATAACCCCTATAAACCCTAAACTTAAGCCCTAGATCCAATCCCAGAACCTTAGGACCTTAGCCTCCGAGCCTGAAAACCCTAAAACCCTGGCCCAGATGGACTAGTTGCTATAGAAGCCTAAATCGGCTTCAGGGTTGAGGGTTTAGGTTTTAGGGGGTTTAGGGTTAAGGGTTAATAGCTAGTACTAGTCGTGCCTTCAAGTCTCTACTCTAAACTAAGAGTCTTGCCTTCGCGTCTCTACTCTGAACTTACAGTTTCAGACATACCCAAACGCCCGCGTTGGACTTGTCAAAGCCCCTATACTGGAACCCCGGAAAGCCCTGATAGGAGCCCTTTGCAGAAACCCCATCCAAACCGCTACCCTCAACCCTACGAACCCTATTCTAACCATTACGGTCCCTATTTAGACCAAAAGCTAGCAAAGCTCGACTCTCCAATTCAGTATAGGGGCCTTTGTAAGCAGAATTGCTTTTGGGGCATGTCTTATACATGAGTCTTATACGATACTTTTCAAGTAGGGGCTATGGGGCAAGACTGTTACAGGCTCAAGATGGTAGTGCTCAAGATCCGGGGCAGGGGGGCTTAAGGTTTGGGGCTTAGTGTTTACGGTTTAGGGCCTAGGGTTGGCGGTTTAAAGTTTGGTTTAGGGTTTAGGGGTTTACGGTTTAGGGGGTTTTTCAGGGTTGAGAATCATGGGGGTTTGTGTGGATTAAAGCCCTTGGCCCAAGTCTGGCTCCTCAAAGCTCTCGAGGTCGTTCTCAAATTCAGGAGGCAGGAGCTTTACAATATCTGTGCAGAGCCTTGCCGCTACGTCCAACTCCGAAGCTTTTGGCGGACCCCCGCCCTTCAAAGTTCGCACAAACAAGACTGCGTAAGTCATCATGGGTTTAGGGACAGGGCAGGTAAAGGCGGGCAACACTGTTGCCATCCCTATTCTTTTTGGGCTACCTTATAGGATCCTAACTATAGGATTGGTTTAACCAAAAAAAGGAACTACAATGGAGACTATTGGTACTATGGTTCATTTATCCCGGTGTGTTGCTCTCGTTGGGTCGTGGGGTCTACGACGGCGCTGGCAAAACCTCAGAAACACCGATCCTCTAGGATTGGACCCAACCCAAGAAGCTTGCACAGGCAGCTCACCGAACTCCAAGCTTTAGTGCTTAAGGTTTCCCAAACCTTATAAGCCCCGAAAGTTTGGGACTGCAAGATCTTTGCAGATTGTGTGCTGTAGCAGAGAGACCTCGGCGCCGCAGCCGCGGGCCGGGTCCCTTGAAGCCCGGCATGCAGACTCCCAACGGTCCGATCCTGTGCAGGCCTCAAGTTCGTGGAGTTTCGGGTGTGGGCTTCGGTTCAGGGCCTTTTGGGGTCTGGGGTTTAGGGTTTAGGGTTTGGGGTTCGGGGTTTAGGGTTCAGGGTTTAGGGTTTGGAGTTTCGGGTTTAGGGCTTCGGGTTTACATGGATTTGACTACTTTGCAAGAAGGCAGTTGTGCGGGACGGTGTTGATTGTAGAGTTAGCAGCCTGATTCGGTGGCCGGGCATTTGTGGCTTGCAAGTGTTCCGTAGGAGTGGCTTTCGAGTTTCAATTTCCCGTGACATCGTCAACTCCAGTCTGCTGAACTTGAACGATGCACGCTTTTGAAGATGTAGTAGTGAATAAGCACCGGACTGAAACACTAGGTCGCTGGGCCTCCCGTCAGGCCCACGAATAACTTCGTTTATGTAAACCGGGATGAGGATGTTTCCTGAAGATATTTGAGCGCTTCCATTGCTCGGGGAGCCTGCTGTCTTGTATGTGTTGTTCGTTGGTGGTAATTTCCATGTGGGCGAGGGCGCCCAATTAGAACTGTGGCAACAATGTGTGTGCTCGTAAATAGTCGTAAATGCACCAAAGGGAAGGGTGCTCCTAAAGATCCGAGTCACCCATGCAATTTACAAGCCTCCCATCCACGCGTTCTTCTGTCAAATAAAGGACAGCTCTGAAGTGTGAATACGCGGCTTATCCTCACTGACTTGACTTGCGGAAACTCATGCCCTGCTATCGAAGCCAAGAATCAGTCATGACCCCACCCCCAAACCGCAAAGTCAAAAGCGACTAAATCCCAGAAGGGAAGCTTCTTCACCGACACCCTGACCCCTAAACCTTCAAACTGCAAAAGCTGTCCTAAACCCCTTCAACACACCCTTATAATTTGTAACTTCTCGCCCTTACAGACCCCTTATAAGCATCAAAGGATCCTCAAAGAAACTTGTTCCTAAATCCTTAGCCCTGAATCCTAAACCTTGCATGAAACCCAAAACCCAGCACCGCAAGTCTTCCCAAGGACGCAGTGGACCGGACCCGTTCGATGGTCGAGTGCAGGACCCGCGCCAGTGTGCCGGGCTCAGACTCACAGTATTTCAACCCTAAACCCCAAACCCTAAACCCTAATCCCTAAACCCCAAACCCCAAACCCTAAATCGGGTTGCTTTCGCTTTCTTCTTTTAGGGAGGCTCTGGGGGGCCGGGGTTTACGGTTTTCTGATCTACCTATAGTCTCCATTGTAGTTCGTTTTTTGGGTTAAACCGGTTTTATGGTTAGGATCCTATAAGCTAACCCAAAAAAGGAACTACAATGGAGACTAAGGTAGGGTTTAGGGGGGAGGCAGGTGGGGGTGAAGGTTTTTTGGGGTCGCTCGGATTGCGGGTGTGAACGCGGGTAGCGAGTCGGATCTGCGGTCAGTCTAACATCAGCAACATAGGGGCCTAAATAATTACCTATACTATTTTGGGGGTTCCTTATTCCTTCTTATAATTACAGTAAATGGGCCCCAAAACCCTACTCCGATTTTGAAGGCCCCTATGTTGCCCTCGCTGGAGTAGCTTGTGAAAGAAGTCGCGGAAGGAACGACATGCGATGGGTTTGATCAGAGTTTTCATGCCGTGAAACCTTTGCTACACCGGAGCTAGAGTCAGCTAGAGCCACAAATTCATGGCAGTATTGCTGGCAGTATTTCCCATCAGTGCTGACAATATATCCTTGACAGCAGGAACACGGGCAATGCCAGACGACGGCAGAATCAGATAAATGGAATGTTCCAACGAAACCTACCGCACCTTTCAGAGCAGCAACGCAAGAATTATGCTTGGACACTGATCCCGCCAAGGCAAGTTGTGCGCCGGGATTCTTTACCAGTGAGGCCGCAGGGGCAGCCGCGATCCATGCCATTAAACCGCATGCCCCACGACGGATGCTGTTTGTGCATTTGTCCTTATCTCCGTCCGCAACTTTTGTGATTAAGCAGTGCCCCTGTGCCTGCATTCGTGTTTGTTTCATAATATAGGGGCTTAATATTTAGAATAAGTTGTTGGGGCTCGTTATACTATGATTAAAAAAGTAGCCCCAAAAATAGTATTGGTAATTGTGAAGGCCCCTACATTACACGCATTCCGATGGTTTCGCTTTCAGACTGCCCATCCAGGCAACGACTTCTCAGAGGAAGATGCCAGGCCGTGCACAAGCAGATTGGGACAAAGAAGCGGTGCATGGATGTGAAGAAAATATCTGATCTCCAGCAATCGGAGGTCGTGTGTGGATTAAGGACGCAAAAGCCGAGGGCAACGCAGCACCACACGGCCTGGCTGAGTGGGAGATGCTTGGAGGTTCATTTGTAGTTATAAATGGGCTTATAAGCCCCCTAATAGCAGTTATAACTATAGTTACCCTACTCCTAACCCACTTATAACTACCCATGAACCTCCAAGTGTGGGATTCAGACAAGCTCTGGAACTCCAGGGCTCATCTTCACAGAGTTTTCGCTCGACTCTGAATTCGGGGAGCACAGGTGAAGGATGGTGGTTCAGGGTTTAGGGTTTAGGCTTACAGGAATCCGACAGCGACCGGCGCCCTGCTTGATGCTGGTTGATCAGGCATTCAGAACATCAAGACACAGGAGTGGTTTGCGGGCTTCGTGGAGCTACATGGAATTTCCATCTCGCTCCACGAGAAGCCCACAAACCACTCCTNGAGCTACATGGAATTTCCATCTCGCTCCACGAGAAGCCCGCAAACCACTCCTCGAAAGTCTGTCAATGAACACCGCCCCGACATGCGCGAGTCTTATCCCGCACCAGTCAAGCAGGCAGGCATGCGCACGCGTGGAATCTAGGTGCCAACCGTGACGAGCAAGACAGACAACGTCCGTCTTTGACGGTCATGTCACCTGAAAACTTCAGTGCCAGCAAGGAGGACGCGCCACCACAGAATCCATACACGGTCTTGGCTGTGACAAAGATCTTGCGACCAGCGAGTGAACTGGGCTGCTCCCTTCTGACCAGTTCAATTCTGGGCCATTCTGGGTTGTTTGGCGCGAGCGGGACTGTAGTACAGGAGCTCAGTCGAAAGGGGACGAATCGAGCAGGAAGAGCTTCACAACACACATTGCCTGCTCCGCTCGCAAACCGTCATTTCACAAGTTCGCCTCAAGGGTGCGTGAAGGTGGCGGATGTTGTAATGGGTTGAAATGAGATCGGCACCGCCATTTCTGCGAACGTGCTTGTCAATCATAGTTGTAGAAACGGCGGTGCCGATCCAGTACTTTTCTGGTGACTGCTAGTGCTCGCAGCTTTGGAAGCCTCCATCGATCGTGGAAGGCTGCTACATACAACGCTGGTGCTCCTCAACCCAATCTTGAAGACAATGTTTCGTGGCATGGGATCATGCAAAGTTTCAGGAAAAGGCAGCTTAGGACTCAGGTTGAAGGCTGCAAAGACTGCCTTGCTTGTGGCAAGTGCTACTTGCAACTGCTGCCTCAAAGCCAGGCTGAATCGGGGAACGCCGACCGATCAGACGAGGTTCTTGGTGACTCTTTCAGCTTGAACGTCTTTGAACGCAAGCTGCTCTGAAGCCCAGTGGTCACGAGATGGCATGCATTTCCCATGTACTTCAACCCGTTCAGCTTGGCACGGTTTATGAAACGAGAGGATCTGCTAGACATTTCTTCCAGACTCAGACTGGGCGATTATTGGGCATGTAAACACATGCGCCGGGCAAGTGAGCTCAGTCTCATCTGCCCTAGATGACTTCGGAAACTTGACGCGCTTCGCAACCCTCCGAAAGTGTCACATTTTTCAGGTGCTCAAGCTGTCTGCCTGCATCGTAACCAAACAATTTTTTTTGTTCAAGGATTTGGAGCTTCGTTACCAACTCCAATGGAGTGAAATACACAACTCTCGATGTGTGCACTAGGTCGCTAAGGTTGAGCACTCCGGCCTGAATCGCATGCATCGAATCATCAACACGTTCGGCGTCTACACTGGTGTTGAGCATTTCGGAGGTGGGACTGGCATCATGCAGCCAAATATCAACTGTTCGAGCATCCAGACTGGGTTGGTGTTCTCTTGTTGTAGTGGAATTTGCTTGCAGAATACACTGTGCCTGCATTGTCGTTCTTGCTGTGGTCGTCGTGGTGACATCGGCTAGCATCCACAATCGGGGAATGCAGTTTGCAGTGCGCATGTCTCATGTTGTAATTGTAGTGGAGTTGGTTTATTGCTGTTTAGGTAGTGTCAACATGGGGGTTGTTGCTTTCCTGTCGCGGAGGTTGTCGTCGTCGTTGTGACATCGCTCGGCGTCGACACTTGGGCTGTCATATAATCATACAATCATATAACATACTATAACTTACTATAAGTATAATACAACATATTTCTATATTATAATAAGACATACTTTGTATAGTTCATATATATATATATACACATACATAATATATATATATATACACAGTTGTCCCAATTCGTTGTTTTCCCAGTGAGCGGATGGGCGCCTCGTCCAGGCTTTCCAATGAAGCTGCCGCTGCATCGACGACTGCGGGAGGAATGGGCCAGGGATGTGTTGGAAGAGAGTTTAGGGTTTAGGGTTTAGGGAGGGTTTAGGGTTGCGCCGTCATGTAAACATACATTTCCGCATGTACTGTATGCATTTGTGAACGGATGCAGTGCGCATCGACGGTTGGCTGAAATCAGCTGCAGGCCTGGGTCCCTGAACCCTCGAGTCTAGACGCTCTAAAGTCTAAAGGGCCGAAAAAGCTGTGCACTACCATCATCCACTGCTCGTCCCTTTTGTGTGGTCCTTGATTCTTCGACTGTCAGTTAGGCCAACCAGCAAGCAGCCCTGTCAACGGACAGCTCGAGTCGTTTGCGATACCACATGGGCTCTTGTGATTTGCCACGCGGATTGTTGTGGTTTGGCATGATTATGCAGCTCTCTGGGTGAAAACCCTTGTTAGCTAGTGCACATCACATCCAGTAATGTTAGAAGCCTGAGACCGCACTGACCGCACCATCAGTATTTTACATCCTAAGCACAGAGCCCTGATCAGCTTTAAAGCTCGCGCCCAGGGTTCCTAAAGCCATGCGTTTGCGTTAATCCTAGAGGGCCTCCTTGCAAAGGAGCTTGCGTGTCTGTCCGCACCAGTGGGACACCAGCACCGCCGCCGCTGAAGCTCTCGCCAATGTCGCCGCGGATAGCGGGCACAGGTTCATCGCCCGATCGACGCAGAAAGCCCAATACTCCTCAAGTAAGAAATAGTAAGGAATATTTTGCCTGAGACTATGGTGAACTATGTTCTTGACTTACAGGGCATTGGGCTTTCTGGGTTCAGTGGTTAGGTAAGGGGTGTTGGGCGTAGGTACGAGGTTGCGTTTTTGGGTTCGAATTTTGAAGGTTGCAAGGGGCTGGCCAATTAGGAAGGGGTTCAGTCTTTGTTTTTAGGTTTAAGGATTTCGGTATGGGGAGATGGACTCATATAGTATAGGGTTTTGTATGGTTTGATTGCTCTCTTTCCGGCTCCAGAAGTTTGAGAGGTTCAATGTTAGAAGCCCCTTACAGGTGGGTAGTTCTTCTTCCATAGTACTCCCATAAGAGCTAGACATGTTCACGCCCCAGTTCGCGGACTACCGTCCCACCATATCACCGATAACCATTCTTACCCATAAACCCTAAACCCATCATAACCATAAACCTCATAACCATCATAACCAA
>BGNK01002289.1:56123-107046 GCA_003297005.1 Symbiodinium sp. clade A Y106 | reverse complement strand
ATGGCGGCGCCAAGGTCAACCTTGAAAAGCACACATGCAACTAAGAACATAAAGACCCCCTCCCCCCAACAGGACCTAAAACCCCCGAAAACACCCGAACCACCAAACTAACCAAGCAATAACACCTAGCAAGGACCAAACCTCCTAGCGTGAACTACTTAAGGGGACTAAATGGGCTAAGTAGTGGGGATAAGCGGGAAGTTTAAACCTAAACGAAAGAAGGAAAACATGACAAAATGCGCTGGGACGAGATGCCCGTGCTGGTTCTGTCACAATCTTCGGACGGGCTACATACTTCACCGTCTCGTTCAAGTTGTCGAAGTGTATCATGACATGTGTCTCCTCTTCTTCGGCTTCCGCCTCCTCCATCAGCGATAGTTCTGGAGTCGAGAAGTCTAGAGCCCCTGCTATTGCATGACAGATATCCTCTCGGCTGCCGCTTTCGACAACTTGCACCCGCTTGACATTGCCACCCGACGCACTCCGAACATGGATCCGCTTGGTGCGCTTGGCTACGGGTTCATCTCTCATGGCTCCACAATAAAGCCACAAAAGTTCACATCTTGCCCTGTGATTTGAACCGAGGTCCTCAAAAAGAATCTACAGCATGTGTCACAAGCCTTCTTGCCCTCTGCGTTTGCTTATGTGGGAGGCGCTCCCCTGCACACGAAGGCTGGATAAAATCTATGAGAGAACCCTTGCCCATTTCGGGATGATAATACCACCTTAGGGAATATGGATGGGGTAATTGGTTATTCCTATACTGTTCTTGGTAATGAGGTAGTAGTGGTGATATTTGGGGGATTGTAGTAGGGAGNGTAATGGGGTAGTAGTGGTGATATAGTTGGTGAGGTGTAGGGGGGAGTATAGGAATAATCGTCTAATGGGTTGACTGGTGGTATTATCACCCAAAATGGGCAAGGGTTCTGCTAACTAAAGGAGGGGCACAGAAGGAACAAAAATCATGTGCGGAGCACATGCTGCCATGCTGCATATCGGCGCGGCCCACACCCAACCCGAGCAGTCTACTGTTTGGTGAAAAAAACTTTTGCCATTGCGATTCTATAAACCTGAATTCCAATCACGCACCCGTCATCCCAGATGCAGTAAACCCTACCCCTAGATCATCAACCATCCCTAATCGCTTATGATTAGTCTTCTGGTGCTCTCGTCTTTCTTGTGTTCGTGTGATTATTCACAGACAGCCGACGCTCGTCATGCATTCAAGGCACCGGTTATGTGGCCATGATCGTGCTGAAGTCAGATCCAAGCCAAACCCTAAAAACCTAATTAGAACCTTCAATCACACCCTAAAGGCGCTAAAGCCCAGAACCTGTGCCGAACACTTCTTGGAAAACCAAGCCACTTCTATACTATGCTATACTATACTATTCTATTCTATACTTTACTATACCATACTATATTCTATACTATTCTATACTTTACCTTTACTATACTATACTATACTATACTATGTCACAGTCGACGTAGGAATTCCGCGCGCCTCAGCCGCGCACCGCCTCAATCTTCTCCAGCACGACAGGGAAAGAGGGCCGGGCGGCAGGATCGTGAGCCCAACAGGCCTGCCCAAGTGCCCAAGGATGCGATCTTCAGGCGGTTTTGGGGTTTGGCGATATGATTGTTGGGCCTTGGGGCGGTGGGGGTTAATTAGGTCATGAACACAAGCTCACGCTGCCTTTCGAACTATGGTTTTGCTGGCAGCTGTAATCGATCGCTCATACAAAAGTTCAGGGGCGCGGCTCTCTCTGGAGACCCAAGGAGCTCACCAATCACCCTGACCCTGAAACCCCGCCCCAAACCACGCCAGAACCAAACTCTCAGCCACAGGTCCCGGCAAGCTGTGTAAGCCATATTTTCACATATTTTCCATAAACATCCCTGAACCCTAATCCCAACACGTCCCCAAAGGCTTGGGTGACTGCGAGCCTTCATTACATCCAGCAGCTGAGTAGGGCAGTCGGGAGGTACAGCGTCCTGGGCACGAGAGATCGCAGACATCTGAAGCTGGCTGCGTCGTGCCAGTCGGATTTCGGAACCCTGTGGCCTCTCCTGCATCTTCTGGAGCTACGAGCAGAAAGGACACGAAAACCTCTTGTTCTATAGAGTAAGCTCACACACAGACAGGACATACTTAGCTCCGTCTTTGCAGCCTCTTGGCCCTGCCCATGAAGTAGTAGGAACTTCGCGGGGCACGTCTTCGAGTTCTGTTTGCCAACCAACCCCAGGCGTAGGGTGCGCACGACTGCAACAAATAACTATTGTGATGCACTCCTTAAGCCACAAACTGCTGAGCGGACCATGCAGGGTATGCCATCTTCTGAAGCTGCACTTCCCCAAACTCCTTCTTGGGCTTGGGCTTAGGGCTTATGGTCTCCAGGGTCTTGGAGTTTCCGCTGATCTGGCCATCAACACCAACGACAGCATCATCGTCACTCTTCGCAACGTCGTCGCCATGATCATCTACAACATCTATAGCAGCATCAACCCTGAACCTTGGGGACATCGCACGAACGGCTTCGGCTATTCCCTTGTAGAACCCTTAAAGATCCAACGGAAGCCTTACAAGACGCTCTGAAAAACAGTAGGACTCTTATCAAAAACCCAAACAACAAGCCCAGCGTCCATGTCTGGGCGAATCCCGGCAACCGTGTATTTGCCCACATCTGTCGGCTCCTGCGTACTGCGCAGAAACGCTCGGGCTCGAGTATTCAAGGGGCCTTAATGATGAAGAAAGGGTGTTGGGGCTGTATATCTATATCTATATATATATATATATGTATATGTATATATGTATGTATATATATATATGTATACACTGATTGATTGGGACTACATGGCCGTAATATGCGGCCCCCATACTTTGCCGCGCTACACTTCACAGAACGGCTCCATCCTCCTCAACGTCGCCAGTGATGCTGAGGGAAACAAAAACACTCCATTGTGCAGTTTGGCGCTGCGCACCAACATGTCAACACCCAACAGTCCGAAATACTGAGCCGGTAGGCCAAACACCAGCTTTAGTATTTAGGCAACCATCCTGAAATCTGCACAAGCTTGTAATCAGGCAAGAAAGCAGCAACGAGCTGCTTCTGATGCCTCAAGGACTATCCCTGAAAGCCCTCTAAAGCCGCATTCAAGCTTTGGGCTTTGGAGGCTGAAAGAAAACCCACGGTCAAAGCTTAGAGCAAAGGCAATTGGAGCCCAAGAGCCCGGTAAAAACTGTGTCTAGTATAGGAGCCTGGCAACTTCTTAAGAGGATTTGGTGCACATGTTCGGCACTTTATGTGTACTATAAGGGTTATAAACTAAGAATACAACAGAGGAGTTTGTCTTAGTATTCAGACCCCTACTGCAACCTGAAGTAGAGGTCTCCTCCTCTTCGAAGGGAACTTCACGACAAATGATTTCGTAGATCACCATGGCATAGGAGAACACGTCCACCTCAGGATGAGTCTCCCCTGAAATTCTAGAGTTTAGGGATATCGCTGTCTATCCCTCTGTCTCTCTCCCTTCTCCCTTCTCCCTCTCCCTCTCGCTCTGGCTTTCGCTCTCTCGCTCTCTCTCTCTCTCTCTCTCTCTGGCTCTCGCTCTTTCTAGCGATCTCTTTTCCAAAAGTATCTGATGCAATTTAGTGGCCTTAATTTGGCTTTATAGAGCTTTGAGGGGAGCCACTGAAGGGGGCATGTATAATTGTTCTGACCTCCATAGTAAGAGCGTGGTTGCGAAACTTCCTCTGTCACTGTCTCCAGAATAGCAGGATCTCTGGTAAGAGGTATAGGTTCTTAGTCACGTCACTGCACTTCTCGAAAGACCAGGGATCGCGCAGGTCTGGCTAGAAATACTTTGATTGAGGTTGCAGGTACGTATGAATGAACAGAGGCCTACTTGCTAAACGCCTTGCTTCTTGAAGCACAGCTCACATCGGCCGAAACCCTTGGGCGTTCCCTTTTCCAAATCCGGAACCCTTCACGCAGCAAACCCTTTTGTGGGAGTTGCCTAAACCCTAAACCCCAAACACTTATGCATGGACATCCTGAAGAAACGGCCTTCTCGTCGTACGTGGAGCCGCTCCACATCTCCTCGGCCAAAGCACCACTCGAAAGAGACGTGAAGGGTTCAGGCATTACGGTTTGGGCCTTTTGTTTCGAGCCGAGGCAAGGGAACAGGGTCTGCCTCGCAATGGCGACCCAAAACTCCGGGCCTTTCAGTTGCGGGTGCTGCTTTGGTTCAGGGTTTGGGGTTTAAGGTGCATGGTTTAAGCGCTTTTGGATGATGATTCGTATGGTGAACGGTCAAAACCTATGCTGACAATTTGGGGTTTACCGTTTGATGGTACGTAGATCTTGGCTCTCGAGTGAGATCGGGAATGACATGACACGGGACGACAGTGAGGACCACAGAGCAAACTCGCATGGGGGCAATTCCATAATCATAATGGAGTACGGGGTTGGCAGCTTTGCGCCATACATGAGGGACCTTTCAGGCCATTGAACTGGAGCCACCCTGCATAGAAGGCCCTCTTCGGCAACGGCCGCTGGATCAACTAGAAGTGATGGCCAACACGAAGGAGGCACATGATCTCTATAGCTAAGGCCCCGACACCCTCAAACTCTCAAACTTAAGAACCAAACCCTGAAACGATAAACCAATAAAGCCGAAAGCCCGAACCCTTCATGACAGATCCAGGCAAGGAGCTGGGGCCATCCAGTGCTTGGTCCCCGCCTACGCCAGACATCAAAACGTGTTTGGGTATCAACAGATGGGGCTTCGGCTGCCTAACTTTGCCTTTCGGAGTTGGAATGCGGGTCTCGGCGTGTAGGGCTTGGAGCAAGTTGGCTTAAGGATGTAGGGCTTGGGGTTTAGGGTCGTGCTGTGGGGTGTGTTTTCGGCCGCATGGACTTGATTTGGGGCCAATGTTCGTTCTGGGTAAAAAGCTGCGTGCTTGAGCTCTCCTCTGGCGCTTCGGGGATCAGGTCCTGAACACAATCGTTTTGTGTCTGGGGTTAAGAGGTTCACAGATGGGTTCCGCCAAACCCTAAGTAGGCCCGGTGTCTTGTTGAAAAGCCCAGAGAGTGACAGAGCTTTGCTGGGCTGGCCATGCGTGAACAGATCCCGCCTTTTTTCGACAAACAACAGTAACAACACCTGCGTAACTCTCACACAAAACCTTGTAAGTCTGTATAAAACTAGACAGAAACCGCCCCTAAACCTTATACAGAACTCAACATGCAATAACCCTGAAACCTCAAACACAAAGAAAGACAAAGACAAAGCCCAGGGCCTGGCCTGATTGGTCATCTGCCCCCAGTCTCCATCCTGGACCTCGGAACGAATCGGAACGTCGGTCTTCTCTGGGTCTCTAGGCCATTTTTCGGCCTGTGAGGCTCTGCGGGTTTTTCAGGTTACAAGTAGCAGCTTCAGGGTGTCGGGTTAGGGTTTAAGTCGTTTAGGATTTACAGGGTTTAGGGTCGTCGAAGGGCCTCTGTTCGGGTATTTCGGAGTTCTGGTGGCCTGTTCGGTTAGGTCCGGCCACGTTTCCCTGACATCATCATCTGGTGCCTCGGTGCCTGAAATATGCGCATTATTATCAGTACTATTATTATGCTACTATTATTGTTGCAATTATTATTGTTGTTACTATTGTACACACTAAGCCCAAGGAGCCACCCTCTCCATGCCAAGCCTGCGCCCCTGGTCCAGCAAGTCCCCAACCCCTGCGCAGATCCCCCAGAATTCAGCCGTCTAAGGCCTAACGGTTTAGGGTTTAGGGTTAAAAAATCTGAACAGCGCATCTTCTGCCACCCATAAGCCCTCACTTATAACTTTGCTCCTACCAAGCTTGAGAAACGGAGCAAAGGCACCTGAAATTTTGCCACGCCAAAGTCACAGACCTTGTGCGTTGGCACTCTGGGCGGAAGGTTCACGGCTTGCGACTTTGATTCTCGTTTACTATTTAGGGCTTGGGGTTTACTTTTCCAAGGGTTTCAGTTTGAGGCTTGAGGGCTTAACGGCTTCTTCCAACCCCGTTAAGGTATTTACAAGGCTTCCACAGAGTTTCTGAAGCGAGCTCGGTCGAAGGATTATTGTGTGTTAGAGGTTACGGAATTGATCGAATTGATATGGCTGGGGCCTGCCATTCCAGGCCCTAGTTGTCTAGAATGTTGTTCGATTTCAGCACAACCAGTAGTTGATAAACCACTTTGCATGCGCAACATAGCAGAAACATGCAATCCAAAGAACATCCCAGAATCATCAATGCAACACATGCAGGCAGCTCCCTCAACTTGCTCAGCACAAGGAACAAAAACTTTGAGGTGTCGTAGGACTCCGAACAAGTATCGGTACTGCAAGAGACCATTCTGTGTTCTTCTCCTCAGGTGACGCACTGCTTCGAGTATACAGCCTCAACTTGACAATCCTGAACCCGAAAACCCGACACGTGAATCCCTGAACTCCTATACCTATACAAACCCTAAATTCGAACGCAATCATAAACCTTGAATCGTCTTGTCGGGATTTTCAGGGAGGATCGGCCTTCACCAAGGGCTCATCTGTTGGTCCTGCAGCAGATACTTCGCAATTTGGCTGAAGGTTTAGAGCTTCACGGTTGTGGTGTTTCGGGAATTCGGGTCGTGGGGTTCAGAATTTTGCCCCTAAAAACCCGACGTCGGATTCCCAAAACGAACCACCGGCAAGACACCCGCAATTAGATCGGAGTGGGAATGTGGGTTGAGTTTCGGAGGCTTTGCCACGGCTTCGTAGTCTCACAAAGCGGTAATCCGGGGCGTCGTGGCTTCGGGTTTAAGGACCAAAAGCCCTAAACCCTGGACCCTACTCCCTAAACCCTTCGCCGTTGGGGTTGGGCTTTCTTTTTGCTGGCCCGCTCTTTTCTGTCTGCCTGAGCGTCCTGAACCGGGTCCGGGGGGAACCAATGTACCGGAGCCTTTCATACCTAAACTTAAGGCTCCTTTGAAGGGTTCCTGTAAGTTCCTCTATAGGGATCTATAAGGGTTTAGAGCGTATAGGTTGTAGGGATTTTAGGGTTAATATTAAGATTTTAAGGCTCCGGCCAGAGCTGAGGCAAACCAGTACAGAGAGTGCACAGCAAAGACATCTGACATCGGTTACCAAGGCTTCTATCCGAAAACACTAACCATTCAAGCCTACTTTCCCACCCGTGACTTACAGCTCACGTGATGCCCTCAGCCCCGATGTCCTAAAGCCCTAGTACGGAGAACAACAGATCAACAGAAACTAGCTCACCACATCAGCATCACTGGCTGCTGCTCTCTCTTGGCAAGGAAACAAGCTTCTGCCATGTTGCTTGCCAAACTGCACACGACATGTCCCCGCAGAGGAAAAAGAACCAGAGAATGGCTTCACCACAACCACATCACAAGCCGGCGACCTTCAGCCAGTTGCTGCTGGTCAGAGCCTACTTGTCACTCCTTGTCGAGGGGCTAGGGTTTAGATGTTTAGGGTTTGGGTTTAGCTTCAAGATAAACCAGCTGTAGTCAGGGAGCAAGGGCAGCACGGCCATCGATGGGCAGAGACAATGCAGACGATTCTCGTGAAAAATCCGGACATCGTCTGCATCATCACAGAAACGAGTCGGTCCCTTCAGTCTGAACCCATAGCCTAAACGCCCAAACCCGAAACGAGGAGGAACGCGCGCTGAAGACACTGGAAAATCAAAAACCCTTCGGCTTGCTCTGATTTTCCAGGTGCCAGAAGCCTTTCGACTACGGTCGAAAAGCTCCCCAATACAGTCACACTGAACCCTCAATGCAGGGAATGGCACTCTTGTGATCAAGACCGAGTGTGAGAGAAGGTTTTAACCCTGCCCTCCCACTCTTGCCTGCTTCGTCGTCCAACTGACGCGGGCACGCACCCCAAAATCAAAATATAAACACGGCATCAGAGTGTTGGGGTTTCAGGGCTGACGGATTTCGGCAGCCCAACCTCAGCCCTCAACCCCCACCCACCTTCTCGGTCACCAAACTCATGAGCCCCCAGCTCCCGAAATGCTCAATCGTGATGGACAGGAAAGTGATGAAGCAGCACGACATTGCAAACGCATAGAAGGAGTAGTCGAGGCGAATCATGATACCTGCAAACTCCCACAGATTGATTCCGAAGATGCGGAGAAGCAAAGCCTGTATGCCGAGGAACACAACAGCCTCGATAGCTACAGCGATGGAATTGCCCACTAAGCCATCGTGGAACTCTGCAGTGGTCTCCTGCCGGAATTGGAGGAAATAAGTGCGATTGCCTTCCACTGCCCGAAGAAGAGATGCCATCATCATGTAGAACACTGGAACGAAGAGCTCGCAAAGCTCCATGACAGCCAAGGTAGCCAAACAGTGTGTCAAAATCTTCAACAGCCGTGCGTCTGCAGGACAAATGTCGACAGTGTGCATATCTTTAGCTGTTCCACTCTCTATCCGAGTTACAGCTTCTCGCAACCTCTGGCCCACCCTTCTTGCAACTCCGAGCTTGTGCTGGACCTTCTGCCATAAACTGTGCAGTCCCAACACCTGGCATGATGCAAACGACATTCGTTCTCAGAAGCACTAGCAGTCACTAGCAGTTACTAGCAGTACTGCAATACTACAGCACTGCTCCGGTGCGTCGTAGTAGCAGTAGTAGTAGTAGTAGCAGCAGTAGTAGTAGTTGTAGTAGCAGCAACCAGTAGGTGGTACCAATAGCAAACCGCCAAAACTCAACGAAAACATACAAGCTAGTAACTAATCTAGTATCATGTATATAAATATGCACCCATATATATATATATTAGTACGATTTTTTGTAATCAAAAATTACGAGTATGATGATTATATGCATCTTTGTCTCACGTGATTAATATCATTATCCCCAGCTGGCCTTTTGCACTGATGTGGCCACTGCGGGATCCTCTTCAGACGGACCGTAAATGCCATCCTCTGCCTCGAGGGCCTCCAGCACATCCACACAATATTGTAGTATAAGTATACTCAAAGAAACTTGATATCATCATATACCATATCACAGCAAATTAAAGCATATTATGGTATATTCAAGTGCATTGTAGTATACTAAAGTGTATTCTTGTATATTATGGTATATTGACGTATGCTGTAGCAAATATTACAATACATGCTACAGTATCTTAAAGTATACGACAGTGTATATTCAAGTGTATTGGAAATTTCACAAATACATGAGAATTCTGTAAAGTATACTCCTTGAGTATATTATGCTGTATTTTAGGAAAAAGAGTAAAGATACGAATATATTAACGTATATTATAGTGTATGAAATTTTATTGTAGTACATGAAAGCATATGACAGTATACTGCAACCTTTTATGGTATACTGAAATATGATATAGTACAATCAACTATATTGTACGAAACTAGTTATATTTTAGTATGCTCAAGTATATCACCCAAATGTTTGTTTATAAGAATATCCAAATTGTATTATAATTAAAACGTCTGAACATATGTTATAGCACATGAGAGTATATTAGAGTATACTACAGTATTTTATACTAGAGTACAGTATATTCAAAAATATGCTTCGGTTTGTTATTGTACAGTATAGCATAGCATAACACATATGATAGTGAATATTATCGTATGGTATAGTATCTTGTAGTGTAGTATAGTATAGTATAGTATAGTATAGTATAGTATAGTATAGCATAGTGTAACATATCTTAGCATAAAGTGAAATTTGCCAAGAAAACTTAGCATTCTATTCTATTGTGCTATATGATGTGATATGATATGATATGATATTTTGCTATATCTTACAGCGGTTGGAGAAGTTGATGAGTGCTTATATGCCAGTTTTGACACGCAAAAACACTTTGCCGGGGCGGGGGTGGGGGGTACAGGCCACTTGCCTGAACAAGATCCCATAGCAGCTTTGCCGCGAGCGTGAGCGCTTTGCCTGCCAAAGCACGGCCCTCATGAACCTGAAATCCTAAACAAACTGTCCCCTTCTTATGGTTACTTGTCCAGCTTCCTCCGAAACTGCATTTTGGTTCAAACACCCCAAACAAGCTGAAGGTTACTTGCTTGACCACAACGAATGCCACCGTGACTGAGCAGCTCGGCTAGTCCGGAATTCAGCTGTTCGGATTACGGTGCGAAATGTTGGGTCTGCACGGGCTAAGTGTCGATTGCGTAACCTCCCCGACTGTACACCTCATATTACTGGCGTGGTACAGAAAGAAGCAGGTTCTCTGTGCATTTGTTGGTGGCGCTTGTTTTGATTTTCCGCCTGATTGATTCTGATTGAACATACAGGTGAGTTTCTCTCTGAGCACAAACTGTGCCACGCCGCGTCCTCAACCAACCCAGAAAAAGATACGACAGTCGCGGGATGCTGCTGCTTCCACAGTTGCAGCTGTGCATGAGGCTACTTCCGCGTCGCTTTTGGCTTGATCGGTCATACAGGCACGGCGACAGTCACAGCATCACCGGAACGAAGCTAGTCTCTCAGCTTCGGTTGTGGCAGCGCGTGTCGCTGCCCAGGGAAGGCAAGTACACAACAGTCACAGGGATGGGGCTTTTGCCTAACCTCCAGCTGTGGGGCCACATTCCTTTTCCTAGAACAGGCGAAACACATGGCCTGCGGAGCCGCAAAGGAGCAAAAGGCTAGAAATGGACTGGCTGGGCTGGGCATAGGTTGACGTGGCTTGGCCTGACTCAGCGGGGGCGTGCCCCCTCCACCCACTTGCATGCTAACCGCTAGAAGAACAGCTGAGCCGTCCTCGCTGGCCTATCCTCGACGTGGGTTGTGAGTGCGATTGCTGGCCAAGTGCACGGGATGGCACTCTTCCACTTCCGGGGCTTCACATCTACAAGTCCTGGCATCATAGTAGGTCATAATATATTGCAGTATAATCTGCAACCGTATATTGTAGTATACTATAGTAGATTCCCGTACCATTATAAGCCCTGGAGCTTCACCTGAGCCGATGAACTCACTGATCGGTGGGAGGACTGGCCGACTGAGCGCTGGTGCAGCAAACGGAGCAGGGAACCGAAAGTTGATAATAGGTTCAAGATGGTTCAGGGCTCAGGGTTTCGGGATTAACACGAAGAATCTGAGGCCTGCATCCAGCATGGTGATCACGAGAACCACTCCGATGTTCTTCGTCTTGGACATCAGACTCGCAGAGCAGAAGAGGCTGACAAAGAATATGCACAGCTTGATGTCCTTTAGTAGGTACCTTCTGGTGGCAGGTCTCTGTAGCGATTAGCGATTAGGGTGTAGGGTCTAGACTAGAGTCTAGAGTGCTTCGGTATGACTGAGGTATCGCCTTAGAGCGCCTGTTGGGGTGTTGAGGTTTCGGGGCACAACAGAATCTTGAAAAATCTCAGATCTGGCAGGCCCTACTACAAATAAACCGTGAAAGGAAACTTAGAAAGACACTACAACAGGATGCTGTGGCAGTTTAGAGTACCCTGAGTGGGGCACCGTCGAACTCAACCAGCTCATAGATAAGGTGGAAAACCGGAGCCCTTGTATCAAAACAAACCTGTATACTAAACATAATATTAACCTGAGCCCCATATCCTACATCAGCCCTAAACTCCCTGAATCCTAAACCCCAAAGACAATATGCACCCTAAACTCTAAACATAACACAAACCCTGAGCCCTAAATCCCCAGTGTCAGGGCCAAAAAAAGGGAACCGGGATCATATAAACCCTAGACCCTGACCCTGCTTCTGTTTGAAGCTCGGGGAGCTTGGAGAGTCCCCAGCAATCCGCGCATTTCTGCGTAAGCCATCCGAGGAAGGAGACTAGGAGAAAGACTCCTGGGCTTCGGATTGAGAGTTTAGGGCTCTTGTGGTTTGGGTTGAGGGTTGAGGGTTTGGGGTTCCTGGGTTCAGGGTTGAGGGGGGAGGAGTGAGGGGAAGATTCCCTGGATCTAGGGGCTTGCTGCGACTATAATGTACTACAAAAATACTAGAATATGAATATACCATAAGTTTCGACATAATATACTATAAGATACTGTAATGTGGAGGACTAGGGTTTGAGGATCAGGAGAACGATTCCTGGCCTGGCTCGGCGTTGAAGGCCAAAAGTACAACTAGATAAGGCTTTAGGGCGGTTCAGGGGTGTGGAGAAAAACACCTGGATTTAGGTAGGGATCAGGACATGGGGCTTCGTGAGGCCTTATTGTGCGAAGGTTTCGGAGTTGCTCAATTTTGGGCCAATGTCTGCGCATTTTGAGGATTGGGTTTAGGGTTCAGGATTCAGGATTGGAGGCTCTGGGTCTACACGCCTGTATTTTCAGAAGCCTCCTACATGCGATCCTCTCGAAGCCACTGAGAAAAGATATAGCAATGGCCCATCGGCCTACCTGGCTTTCGGGCGATTAAGGTTCAAATCTTAGGGTCTTAGGTTTACATAGCAGAGTCGAGATGCGTACTCCATAATGTAAAGGAAACAGGTGCAACCAACACAAGTCCCGTATTTCAAAGCACAGTATCCGAAAGCGCTGAGTGCCTGAAAGTGCTCCGAGATGGTTGGAAAGCGCGCCATCCAAACCACTAAAATAGCGAACTGTGAGAGCCAGGAACCCCAGTTGAAGAAGTTGAACTTCATGAACAGGCGGGCCTCCGGTGTAAGTATCTCCTGTGGCAGCAGTCGCCAGTACAGGGCCATAGAGCACCAAAGACCAGGAATACAGGAGAGGGCCGGAGCGACAGGAATGGGATACACGCCGGCGAATGACGCGATCAGGTGGGCCAGGAGGCAATAGACAGAGTCGGCCAGCGGCGCCATGCGGACAATCCATCGAATGCGGCTGCGGTCTTCACGGCTGAATGCACGACTCATACACTCGAGCTGCCCTCTTGCGATAACATAGTTGAGAACGGGGTGGGCTAAAAGATTGAACTTCCAATTGGCCCAAAACCCAGATTGGGTTGGTTCCATCGGGATGAGCGCACAAACAAGGAAGCTGAGCACGGGAAGCACAAGAAGGAGGCTGAAGGTGATTGCGGAATTCTCAGCCAAGCGGTGCAGTGTGGACTTCCCACCGACGCAGCGATCCTGCAAGTATCCTGAGTGCTTGTTGGGAAACATGTGGTTGCAATAAGAACAGGAACACCAATTCTCTGCTCTGCTGCATACCCTACTATAGTAGCATATGCTGAGTTCTAACAAAACCATAGACTCCTTAAGCCACTTGTCAAGCAATTCTTGGCGGAGAAAAGCTCTTACATTTCTCAACAAGAACCAGGATCGCTTCAACTGAAAGTCGATCACATCTGCGACTCTGCTTTGCAGCGGTGTCACATCGGCCTTCGGGCCTATTGAATGAAACGCCAATTCGCTAATCGACTTGGCAGATCTGCCCAGCATGCGAAGAGCGAGTGATCGAAACGCCGCAGAGCAGCACGAAAGCTTCTGAAATCCGGCAGATGGGGTCGCTGGCTTCTCTCTTTGCGGTGACTTTGAAAGGTCGGCGGACTCCGGCGAACGTACCTTCAAGCCTGCTTGATGGCCGGGATTCTGGTCGGTGCACTCACCGGGCAGCTCGATCGCAGAATTCCCTGTCTCGTTGCAGATGTTGCTAAGCCCCTCTCCCGGGGACTTGTCGCCATTCTGCATCGAGCAGTTCTGGTCTGCTGTGAAAGATAACTCCGAGTCTACTGAGGGTCCGAGGAATTAGAACAAGACTTTGGGACATATTGTACTATACGTTTTGGGCTGTGTGCATGGGGAGTGCCCGGAAGAGGTGTGACCTCAGTGATCAATAGTGTTGGGTCTTGAAACGTCCGAAAACTGAGCGGCTGCGAGGTCACACGAGGTGTACATCTGTGTATGTACATGCATACATCCATAAATTCATGCTACATGCGTACGTAGCTGTATAGGTACATACATTCATCATTCAGATAGACAGACAGGCAGGCATGCCAAAACACAATGGATGTGTTGTATGTTCGTGTATAGCTGGCTCCCTCATCTTGTGTATGTGACCTCCTATGAGATGTAGTGTGAAGCCCTGGTGCAGGTCTGTTTGTTCTCAGGTGAAGGTGTTTCTTTTAAGAACCTTCATCTCGATGCCGCAGGGCCAAAGCCTTAGATTAGATTTGGCAGCATCAGCAAAGGAACTCAAAGACAGAACCTCTCTGCTACTGCTACGACCCTCAAGGTCATAATCCCAAATCCCAACGCATAGTCACATCCACAAGTTCAAGATTCTGTGAAAGCTTGAGGTGTCAGCCGACCCCTGGTAACCAGGCGAGTTTCTTACATCTTCTTACCGGCTTCTCACAACAAATATCCTACGCAAAGACATCGAGAGTCTTATAATATGTGTGAGCCGAAGGTGGGCCCCAGATACGAGGATCATTCTTGCAAGCATCCATCCCAGATAAGGTACCCCGAATACTATGGAACCTTCAAAAAACATAACAACCGTGTGAAATCCCCTTACAAACCCCTTATATCAAAACCCATAGAAAACTTGAACAGCACCATAAGTCTCTCACTTAGAACCCCCAGGCTCAAAACTAGGACCCAGGTCAAACCTGTCGGTCGAGCCTGTCACTGGCTTGTCCAGTAGGAGGTTCAATGATTTCAGATCTCTGTGGATGATCCTGGGAAAGGGACATTATATCATAGTATTGTATGTGTGTATATATATATACACACATTTTTCAAATATACGACATATTCTACTGTAGTACATTGTATACTGTACACTATTTCAGGTGCTTGAAACCTAGGTTTCGCAGGGTTTTCGGCTCGAGGTTCCTCCAGAGATCTTGTCACGTGCTCGAAGGCTTGGGATCCTGTGGCTTATGATAATAACAATATTATTGTTATTATTATTATGATTAGTAACTGTTATTCAATAACAGTTCCTAATCATAATAATAGTAACCATAGTACTGGTAAGAATATGTCTCTGATATCGGGATTCGGATCCCAGGAAGGCAGTGACTTATGAAGAGCGAAGGCTGGAGCAGTATGAAAAGTAGGGTTTCGGGTTTAGGGGTCAGAAAAAAGCCAAGCAGCATCGGGTTGAACGTATGCAGGTAGCACATGGCTCGAGCCACATCTCTGCACATCTTGATTTGTTGTGAATAAACCTGGGCACAGAGAGCAAGTGCTTCCTGCTTGGGAAGCAAAACCCAAGCCGTAAAGCCTGAAGCCTAAACGCGGAAACCTAAACCCTACTAGAAGCTAAAGCCGAATCGCCACTCAGACTCGCAACGGTCAGAAGACTGCTATTATACCATATAGTATAAATACGGGAATACGAGAACCAACCATTTCTTCCCCGATACTCGTTCCTCTGTTCAGGCCAAGCAGCTAAGTCAATTTGAGGCGAATGATGAAGCAGCCTCAGGAGGGAAAACCGGCTCTGTCAGACTCTGCGTGCCGATTCCGGCAAACCTCACGATGCAATCCCTACTTCTTAATCCCTACTTCTTTCTTAATCCACTTCTTAATCATCATCACAAACCCACCCCAATAAATCCGGACCCTTTGATAAGCATGTTTGCCCCTGCTAAGCCGTACAACCCTAGTCTTTAGTTGGCCTTCGTCTCTATTCCCGGCTATAGGGGCCTTCGTAATTGGAATCAGGTTTTTGGGTCGATTGTACTAGAATATAACTATTTATGGAACACCAAAATACCATTGCTAAGGGCACCCGTGCCTCGAAGAGCCTTGAATCCCGAAGCCCACATGCGTAACATCTAAGCCCGACAAGCCCTACTCCAAAAACCATCATCATGGCTTCCTCCTGCTTCACGGCTCTGGTGTCAAGGGTTTACGGCCCGAAGACGAGACTGCAGGACGATTGCAGCTACTTCGGGGATACCATCAAGGGTTCGCTTAAAGGGGAGAGGGTTGGGAACATAAAGCCTGAAGTTGCGACTGCTTACACCAAACTCCCTCTCTCGCTCTCTATCTCTCTCACACTCTCTCTCTATCGGTCTCTCTCTCTGTCTCTCTCTCTCTCTCTCTGAGAGGGAACTCCGTTTCTTTCAGCCCTGCCGATGTGTCGTTTGCATGTAGCCGTCTGTCTAGCTGGGAGTTGAAGGGTTTACGGCGGCATCCGAAACTCTCTCATTTCGAGAGCAAGCGCGTAGTAGAAAGTGTGAGTTTAGCTCATTTCCCAAACGTTCCCTTCCTTAATCAGAACTGCAGGAGGCAGGGGCCGCAAGAATGCAAGTGCTGCGGGGGAACAGCAGGGTAGCGTTGGACTGCGGGGAGTGCAGGGCATTAAATCTTAGAGCGGGCCTTTGACACTAGTAACCAAGAAGTCCCACAATGCAAGAACAAACGAACGGCAGCCCCGGTGCTCAAAAGCAGCGCCCCCACCGCAGAACTCCGTGACGATCCGCAAGGGCCGCGTGTCCAGGCAAACGCCATAGAGCTGCACCTGGGGTTTAGGAGTTCTGGGACGGGTCTTGGGCTCAGCCTGTACGAAATCATGAATATTGCTACAGCAAAAATGTACTAGCAGCCTCAACAATCATCTTGTAGCCTGAGGGCATCAGGTCGACGGCGTCTTGTGGGGGAGGGCACTGCTAAGTCTGCAGGGAGGCGTGCGAAAGAGACCTTCGGGATGAGGGATCGAGGCGAAGGAAGACCGGATCGTGTTCGGCATGGAAGGGACAGGCTGTTTTTGGAGATCAGCTCTCGGCCCCCCCAACCCTGCGGTTAAACTTATTTAAGTCGAGGGTACAGGGCTGTGTTGCGGGGTTTTGGGGCGCGAAGTTTAGGGAAGGAGGCTTGCTGCACAGACTCCGGACCTCGAGTCAAAAGGCCCAAATCAAACCAGGCCTTATGGGGAAGGTTTGCTCCATGACTCTTCGAGGGAACCCTGAACAAAAACACTCACCAGGTACGACTCAGACCTCCATAGTCTGTGAACGCGAAGCCCCTGGTATAAACCCTGTAAACACCGTGTAAATCCCCATCTAACCCCATAAAGCCCCGTAGAAACCCACTCTTGTCCAGTCAAAGGGCCAAATTCTCGTGCCGAACCTGTCCGCGTCTCTGGCTCGGCTTTTGGGGGTTGGAGGGCGCTAGGCCCGATCCTCTCCGGGCACAACCGAGGTTGAGGCTTTAGGGCTTCAGGCTTAGATCTTTCTCGGAAGTTGTCTCAGGGGCTCAGGGCTCAAGGCTTCTGCTGATGCTTTCGGGCGTGCTCCTCCTTATGGTGTTTGGATGCTGTAGATCATTCGCAGGGCTTAGGCTGAACTGCAAAAAAATCCTGAAATCACAGTTTGCAAGAACTGTCATCTGTGAGGTTATAAGACAGAGAGCTCCAGGAATTAAGTCTCCAAAACAATATGGGACATCGCTAGTCAGTCAGCTCTATCTTATAGAGTCTTCAGAAATGTTTCTTGTTTATAGCTCTAGCCGAAAATACCCCACAACCCTATTCCAAATACCAAGGTCCGTATATTAGCCCCGTAAACCCTAAACCCTAAACCCTAACTCCCAGCCTGGGTCAACACGCTCATCTCTCGCACAAAGGCCAACTGCTGCTCCGAACGCATCCTGGCGTCTTCCTGGCGCGGAGCGTCCCTGGGTGTCGGGTTTAGGGAGGCGAGGGGTTTAGGGTGTATCACCTACCCTTTCGAAGATCATGGCTTTAAGTTTTCAGGGTTTGAGGCTTGAGGTGATCTGATGCACCGCTGGCGCTGCAAAAACACTCCGGAGCTGCAGAACTCTAAACCCTTAACCCTAAGCAGGCGGATGCTGTGGGACCAACACAACGATCGATACCAAAAGCAATAATGTTTATGTGTGTGTGTGTATATATATATATACATACATACATACATACATACATACATATATATATATAGATAGAAAGATAGACAGATAGATAGTATGTGCTGCCCATGGACCTCCCACGCAGCCTGCGGTGTACTCTCCTGATGTATAAGGACGCCGAGCACAAATGTGTTTCGAGTTTGGTCGGTTAAGTTATGCTTTTTCTCAATGAAGCTTGCAGAAGCGTTCCTAAACCCTGTACCCTAACCCACGGCCCTCGAAGACAAGCTGCACGTACCAAGGGCCAAACAGGTAGATCCAAGGGGGGTCACCATACATACCTGTACCTATCTATCTATCTACCTATCTGTATCTTGAGCGTAATGGATTCCCACAGCATCCCCTTCCGTAACGCTATAACTAATGTTGCACTCGAAGTTCTTCATCGGGAACCCTGGCAACAGATGCACCCAAGCTGCACTGATCTGTTTGATCGCGACGACCTTCGTGGCAGACAGGGCATCCAAAAGCCACACCCCGAAACCTCTGTCCCTACCTGGCACAAGCCACAAGCCGACACTCGTAAATCCAGTATCCGAGGGTCCCCCGCAAAGAGGTCTTGCAAAGATCCCAAAGCCTTTGATAGTCCGGGCCTTCAGCCTTCTCTTCAGGAGGAGCTTGTTTGGCCTATTGAGGCTACTGGGATGCAAGCTGAACAGCTTCCAGAGCTCTACTTCACGCAATCAGCTCACCCTGAACTCTAAACTCAACAACTCAAAATCCCAAAATAGGCCCTGCGAATCGGCGAAGCTCTGACCCTAAAGCCTAAGCCCTAAAACCCCTGACCCCTCATTGAAGCCCCAGTAGACCTTTAGGTCCTGGGGCTCCCCGCAGTGTGGGTGCGCGTCCAGATGCCCTTGTAGACCTCCGGAGTGTTTAAGGAGACCTCCTTATTGGAATACGCCTTCTTCCTGTCATGTACTTTGGGGATGACAATATGATAGGGAATGTAACGGGGCGCTACTGCTCATTAAGAAGAAGTCAGACCTCAAGAATGTTGGGTCCAGGCGGCTGAGGGTGGAGGGGAAAGAGGCTCTGGGCTTTGGGCTCGTTTCAGGATACCTTCAAGGGTTCTAGAAGCGTTGCATTCAAGCGAAGTTCGGGTAACATAGGGGCCTCCCTGCTTGGAATAGGGTGTTGGGGTGCTGTCTATCCAGACCTCGTGCTTGGTGATCCCATTAAGCAGTCTCCGGACCACTCCTTCTCCTTAACCTCTGGCAGTATGAAACCCGAGTGCTGGACTCCCAAACTCCAGAAGCTACACCTGAAAGGGCTCCCCAGACCGCAGCCCGACAGGAACCCTGTGAAGAAAACTCTGATGGTTCCGGCCTCTGATGTGCATCCCGTACCTACTCTGGACTCCAGAATCAGCTCGCCCGTGGGGATTTCCAGGGTTGCTAAGAGGTCATCCTCCGACTCACCTTGCAGTCGCCATAGGGTTTGGCTTTTAGGGTGGTTTGGGGCTGAGGGCATAGGGTTTGTACAGGGACAGGGTCTCATGGGGCTCTCATAGTGTATGGATGCAAAAACATGAATTAAGTACTCCTACTATGAAGGCACTACTACCCATCCAGCTCAAAGATGGTTCTATCGTCCAAAATAGCCTGCCTTTCCTGGATTGCACCCTCGCGCCTGCCATCAGCGTGCCGGATTAGGGTCGCATGCTTCGATGGCTACGGTGGTGGAACAAGCTAGGGCCTGAGTACCCTTGTGTTCACAAGTCATGAAGGGGTGCAGAAGGTCTGATAAGGGCGTGTTCCGAGACGGCTGTTGAGTCGGTTTTGGAAGGCTGGTGCTTTCGGCTTCAAGGTTTGATGTGTGGGTGTGTGTTGTTCGGGCGGGAGCCCTGGAAGACGTAACAGCCGCCACCCTTGGAAGCCTAAGCCCTGCTCCCTACACCCCGCAAGCGACATGTTCTGGAGCAGCTCGAGCCCAAAGAGATAATTGGATTTAGGGGTTAGGCTTAGTTCACAGGCTTTGAGTGTTAAGATGAAGCGTGTGAACTGTCTTTGGACGGGGAGCTATCATGTTGAGCCTTGAAGGTTCACGATTCTCGGGAACGAAAGCCTAGACACTAAACGGGCTCATCTCCCAGCCCGGCTCGAAGGCTTAGAGGCTTAGGCTAAGGATGTACTGCGCGCCAAAAGGCCCTCGCTTTTGGTCTTCGCGCAGCGCTCGCGCGCTATCCATGTGCCTCTGACCATATGCAGTGTGGCTTCTATGCCAGCGCCACATTGGGCTCTCTGGCAAACCATCCTCTCGTGACGCTCCGCTCACGCCTCAGCGAACAGATGCATCATGTCTGGCTCACATGGACATGTCGGAAAGGCATGACCATTTGAGGTCTTGGTTTCATTGCAAACAGCAGGATAGATATTCTGAGGAGCCCCACCTAGACCTAGTAAAGAACAAGAGCCCGTCCCTACGTCGCAATTGCACACGAAGGGGTCAGCCTGCAACACAAAGCACCGAAAACCCCAAGTGACACCCTACAAGCACGTGGCTCTATACCTTTACATCTGCTCCCCTCGACCAAGAAAAGACCCAAAACCCTGAACTCTTGGCCTTAACCCGAACCTGTCCCCGAAACCCTAAATTCTCACCCCTAATCTCAATCCCCCGAACCCCCTATATACCACCCTGTACACATCCTTACAGGACCCAGAGTCCTACAACCGACCTAAACCGAAAAACCCTTCTAGAACACTGTAAACACTTAAACCGAAAAAGAGCGTCGCCACAAGAAAGCCACTTGAGAATCATACACACAAGAGGAAGTGAGAGATTTTCCTGGATTTGAGCATTCCCACCTTTAGGCAGAGAAGGTGCAGAATACCTATTCCGCCTATTCCCTAAACCCTCAAGGTATCTGGGTAGTTGTCAAAATTGTGGCCCCTTTTTGGGCCCCTAATAAAATACGGCACCTCATATTTAGGGTACCCAAAAAAGGGACCGTAATATTGACAACTACCCATCTGGGACCAAGGAAGGCCAAGGTGCCCCCACTGCTCCCCCAGTTGAGGATGCTTTCCGGGTCCCTTTTGGGTGCTACCTGGCCGAAGAGCCAGCGCTTCAATTAGGGTTTAGGTTTAGGGTTTAATTAGGATCTAGGGTTTAGGGTTACGGGTTTAGGGTCTCCAGGACTTAAGCCTTGGGGCTAAGCCTACCGAAGCAACCGGCAGGGCGGCAGGTCAAAACGTGCCAAAGCTCCTTCTTCTGGCTGCAGATAATTACACAATATTCGAACTAGAATGGATCTGCCCATGCCCCAATTTTCATTGGCAGTGAGAAGAAGCATCATGCAGAAAGACACGGCCTCCTCAGCGATAATAGCGATAATAAGTCTTTCTCTGTGCCTTGTAATATGCGGCAAATCGACTAGGAGAGACCCAGGGCTGAATGACATTCTCTTCAAAGTCGTAGCTGTTTTCCATGGCCCACTCGTAAAACACATACGTGCACCTTGCTGGGGACCTCCCGCACCAACGATTAGCAAAATATGGATCCGGGCATGACCTGAGACGATGCCACCGACGCCAGCGGCGCCAACAGGACCACGGCTGCAACCAGGGGACCCCTGGACTTTGCACACAGAAGTCAGGGGAGTTGCAATTCAAGTTGACGAGTGCTGGAACACCGCCGACATTTTCCAAACGAGGGACCTTATGAGCAAAACATGCGCAACTACCCCACACTGAAATCCATCACAACTCCCTGATCAGGCGTGAACTCTGATAAGCAACTAAGTCGTCGGCCCACAATCCGCGTTTCCCCAGAACTGGGTTCAATCGGATGACGAAAAACTGGTTTCCAAGGCCATGCCTCAATGACTCCAGCCGAATGCTCTTCAGCTGAGCGTTTTTCTGGATCCACAGGCCGGTGTTAAGTATCTCAAGCTGTGGAAGTCCAATACGCTTGAGCTTTGGATTGTGGGCAATCAGGACCGGCCTTGCTTCTTGGCCTTGCACTTCCCGACGTGAAGCTCCAGTGTAGAGTCTGATATCTCTACTACCATCTCTGGATCCAATCCTTGCGGTGCTGTTGCCACACCGACGCAAAGATGGTAAGTCGAAGTGACTAAGTGCCAGGTTGTCCGTTACGAGCATTCCGCCTCCTTCACGAACTGCGACATCTTCCAACATCGGCAGGCTCAAGTCCCTGAGCTGTGCGTTTCCGAAGAGGAGGAGGTCCTCGCCGATTTGGGCAAGCTGAGGGACATCTACGCGCTGAAGCTGCGCACACGCGTAGATCTCGAAATCCTCGTCGACATGCCTGAGATTCGGAAACGATGCCTGGTCCAAGTCGAAGGTCTGGGTGTTATCAAAGACTTCGAGATCCTCGCCAACGGCTTCTAACGAGGAGAATCTGATGCTGGTCAGGGCGTCGTTTGTGTAAAGCTCCAGGTCTTCACCAACTTGCGTCAAGAGTGGGAAAGTCAGAGCTTCCAGACTGTGCAGGACATACAGCTCCAAATCCTCATCAATGTGTGTCAATTCAGGGACATGGAAAGCTGTAAGACTCCAACAAAACGACACCGTGAAGTCCTCTCCAATAAGCTTCAGCGAGGGCATGTCAATTGTTCTGATCTTGTTTAGCTGCACAATGCGAATGTGAGATTTCGTCCTGTTAAGGCTTGGAATGTGGAGTTGCTGCAAATCCATGTTGGATGCCAAGAAAAAGCTGCCCACCGTTGCCAACTCCAGGAATTCCAGGGACTTCAGCCCCTGAGCCCCCTGGGCCCCCTGGGCCCCATTGCCCCGCACGGAGAAACGGCCAGTCACCCACTGCAAGCCTGGGAAATCTACGCTCTCAAGGGCCAGATTACCTTCCAGCACCAAATCGAGGCGGACCGTTGTCAGGGAAGCAGCAGCCACGGCATGGAGGGCACTGTTGCCGGACAAAGTCATGCTCGCACCCGCGACCCTTACGTGCTCGAGGTCCACGACCTGCAGAGATGTACTCCCAAAAATCTCCGTACACCCGTTGATTGAAGTCAGGTCGGCTCCTGCTTTGATGCATTGGACTCCAAGCAGGGCAGGGTCGTCGGAAGACAGCAGAATACTTCCGTCGATCGCGAGACCACCATGCATCAGGTCAGGAACTGTCACGAAGAGTCTGCTCAACACCAAGCAGCCGCTAGCATCGTAACATCCTGGGCAGGTTCCCGACATGTTCCTGGGCGCATACGGGGGGCACTCAGCTTGCCGGCAGAAGCCATCGAGAAAACCATCTTCCAAACCAGCTTCCTTGCACTGGTCTCCAAATATTGCTTCCTCTGCATCTTCCACTGAGATCGTTCCGCCACTGCAATTGGATGTGGCCCATTGCGGTCCAGAGGGGCAAAAGCCTGGGGCGTTCCCATCGAAGGTCCAATACTCTGGTTCAGATAAATTTGGATTCAGCTCCAGGAGCAGCAAGGCTCCATTGCCAAATGCTCCGAACAGACTAGTCAAGCTCGTATTGGAGAGATCTGATACATCTTGCTGGGACTTGGACACATGGGAGAAAGCTGTGAGACGAGGCAGTCGCACTGAAGCAAGCGCTGCATTTCCGAAGATCGCAAAGTACCGACAGCTGATGGAAGCAAGATTTGGCAGCCACACATGCTCAAGTCGGGTGTTGTTGGTAATGTACAATGCATCTTCCGAGATGATTTCCTCATCCTCGCAATTTCCTAGCCCATAGTAGCACTTGCTCCGCGACGACGGGCGGGATACCTCCTGCACCCTAATGCCTCCTACCTGGGCGAGATTCGTGAAGTCCAAAGTCAAAAGATTTGGCATATTGAACAGCCAGAAGCTGCCCGCAACTTGGGTGAGTTGCGGCATCGACAAACCCGAAACAGCTGGCATATTCCCCAGGAAGCAATCTTCCCGAACATGCTCCAATGCGGGAAGCACTACCGCCGTCAGAGCAACGAGGGTGTAGATTTCCAGATCTTCTGCAATTTCGGACAGGCGTGGCAGGGACACCGAACTGCAAAGAGGCAGATGATGTAGTTCCACATCTTCCTGCACAATGTGGAGGGATGGCATTGAAATTGTCTCCAAAGAGTAACAATGCAGGACCTCCAAATCCTCACCAATGGACTTCAAGGCAGGTAGCGAAAGGTTCCTAAGGTGCAAGAGGCGAATAAACTCCGCATCCTCGCCGATCGAGGACAGCAAAGGCAGCCCAATGGATCGGAGCTTATCCGAATTGTAAACTACCAAATCTTCCCCAATCTCCTCCAAGACCTCGAGCTCAATCTGCTGCAACCCATTTGCGCCAATGATGAAATCGAAGCGGATCTCTTTTAAAGACGGAGCTGTAACCATGCTGAGGCTGGGGTTACTTTCAATCAGCAAGTGAAGCCCCACGAAGGTGAGGCGATGCAGCCAGAGCAGAGCCAAGTTTTGATTGCTTCTAACTTCCAAGGTTCTGCCAACCTCACGTAGGCGTTGCAGAGGCGCCGTGGACAGTGCTTCGCTGTGTCGGATGACCAGATTTTCGTCCACACGCGTCAAGGCATCTAAGCTGAAAGCTTGGCTCGCAAGCTGGGGAAGTTGCATGAATATTAAGGAACCCCGAACTGTTTCAAGCGTAGGTAGCAAAACGCTCGTGAGGGAGAGGGCGCCGGTCACGTCGAGGCTTCCGACTATCTCTTGCACTCTGTTGGACCCAATGCATCTGACATCATTTGGGCCGGCGTTGCCCCCAGGACCAAATCGCAAAGTAGCGACAAGTATACCGTGGGAGTCAACATGAAAGTAATCCTCCAATAAGAAACAATCCGGCGGAATCTGTCGTCGCTTGTCGCCAATCTGGAGCAAGGAGGTGTCTGAGGTTGGCCTGGTTGTGCCATTGCTGGGGCGGTCAGCTGACACACCCTCATGCTCAGCACAAGACACTCTTCCAAGGATGGCCTCACCTTGTAGACACCAAAAAAGTTGGCAGCTAATGAGTCGAGTCAGGCCATGGCTGTTGGATTTCATCATTAGCCAGGCCACAAAAGAAACTATTGTTTTGAAGTAAAGCCCCCCGGCATTTTGGCTTTGCTGCCTCGCCACCAGACCCTGTTATATATGTTAACAGGGAACCTTGCCAAGTAAATGCCGCCTACATGATCCCTGGAAATGGGTAACTTAAGGTCACACGTTGTATCGCAGCGACGGCTGGAGCAAAAGCCTCAATGTATGTGATGGGCAATCCTTCACTCACAACACTGACAGGTGGTGCGATTCAGCCCAAAGAAAAGCAACGTCAATTGGATTTAGATGTTAGAGTTAGTTCAATGTATGAAGTGTCTGTGGACGGGAAGGCATCATGTTGAGCCTTGAAGGCTCACGATTCTCCGGGACATATGCTTCAGGATTCTTGACTCTAAACCCTACACCCTAACAAGCGGGTTCATCTCCCAGCCCGGCCTGAAGGCTCAGGCTGTACTGCGTGCAAAAAGGCCCTCACTTTTGGTCTTCGCGCAACGCTCGCGCGCGGTCGGTGAAACGGATTCCTGCTTGTCTCCAGCAAGGAATGCAGACTCCTAAAGTCTGCACCCTACACCCTAAATTGGGTGAAGGGCTTAGGCAGTAGGGGTTAAGGGTTCATCTTTCACACTGCTCCCTCAAAACAACGAGTTAAGCTCTGAACACGAGCCCTAACTAGCCCACTAAACCCCGAAACGACCCCAGAGAGCCCGAGAAGCCCCTGACTGAGCAATGAATAAAGCTATCCATATACCTTACACCATATATGAAGCTGTTGTCATGACCTAAGCAATATATTGCTTCTATACCAGGGCCACATTGGGCTGTCTGAGACACCGTCATCTCGTGACACTCCGCTCACGCCTCGGCGAACAGATGCATCATGTCGCGCGCACATGTCTGGTTTACCCGTTCAAGAGACTGCAAATGGCAAACAGCTTGGGGTTTAGATTATAGGGCTTAGGGTTTAGGATTTTGGAGTATAGGGACTTTAGCAGCATTCTGAAGAGCCCCACCTACACATACGAAAGAACAAGAGCCCGTCCCTACGTCGCAATAGCACGCAAGGGGGCAGCCGCCAGCTGCATCGGAGGCTCCAAGGGAAGCTTGGCAATTTCTGCATCAGTGAGAGCTTTGTTCATGATCTGGACATTCCGCATCTTCCCACCAAAAGCCTGGCCCAAGACAGGCAGGAATTAGCTCCATGACCATGGGGGCTTCATGAGGGCTGATAGGGCTTAGTAGCAGGCTCGTCGTTTCTGTTCATAAGGATCCCCTGATGCAGGTTCATTGCTGGGGTAAGCATATCGCCCTGGCTTCCGATTTCCATATGGCACATCGGGCACTACAGGGAGGCTTCAGGTTCGTAAGGTCCCGGAGCTTCACGCAAGAATGACCCGATACCCTCGACCTCACGCCTTGCAACCCTGCCCTGCCATGGCCTCATGGGTACGGCCGGGCTCGCCGACGCATGCACAGAAGCCGCTTTTGTCTGCTGCGTTGAAAGCACCAGAATAGCCTGCAGAAAACAAACAGCTACCACCCAAGGAAACCCGGAAACCCCGTGCCCTCGTGCCCTAAACCCTGAATGTAAAGCCTGGATAAGCAGGACCTGAGGGCTCCCAAACGCCGACGACTGTACTGCAAAACGAAGACCCTCGTTTAGGGCCCATGTACTCTGTGGCTTCCTTTAAAGGGTTCCTTTAAGGGTTCTATAAGAGTTGTCATGAGGGTTACAATAAGGTTTTTGATTAGCTCAGTCCCATAGCAGATCGCTTGTACCCGACATCAGTGTCTTGTCTTGATCTGGAACGATGACCATTCCACATCTTAGCCGGGTTCTTGTTAAGGGATTACCACAATAAGGAAACCATACTATTGACTATAAATCCCCACTATGGTAACTCAAACTATAGCTATACTGCTTTAAAAAAACAGTAAGGGTTGAGGGTTTTGACGATTGGTTTTCAAGTGTTGGCTTCAAGAAAGAAGGCCTCACGCAGGACCCCGAAAAGGGGTGCCGGCTTCGATCAAGCCACCTTCCTGAAGTTTAGCTATGTGTAATTTAATTTATGCGGAAAGTCCTAATCGTGAAACCCTGACAAACCCAACAAGGCCTAAGCAAACCTTTCACATCAAGCCACCGCTGGACTTCAAGAGCTGTCCGTTGGCATACAGCTTGATGGTGCTCTTGTCCCAAGACGCTGCGACGGTCTTCCAACCATCGTTCCTTGTGGAGCACATCGGATCCCGAAACCTTTAAGGCCCCCAGATCCTAGACCCGAAAATCCCCAACCCCTAAACCCTATAGTGCTCACCCCGACTCACGAGATACGCGTGACACCCTGAAGCCGTAGCCGACTGAAACGGAGGGAAGTTCTACAGGTTCCATAACGGAATATCATTCTCATCATCGGGCGTGGCAAGGAGGTTCTGTGAGAGGTTCTTTCAGGTCAACGGGTTCTGTAAGGATGTTATCAGGGCTTTGAGGTTGCGGTCGAGGCACAGTTAGAGGATCATGCGACCTTTGTATAGGGGCGTGCGCATGGCAACTCTCGTCTACTAAGACAACCCAGAAGGTACTTCTGACCTTATGTATGTATGCCCCGAACATCACAAAATCCTGACCCGAAACCCCAAACCCCCACAGTGACCCCAATTCCCAAGCCCCACACCCTAAACCTTGAACACTACATCGACAATCCTACAGCCTGCACCACAAATCGTAAACCCCAAATGCAGGGCCAAGCATCAGCAAACCTGCAGACTCCACCGCGACCTCCTTAAACTGGCCATTCGCTTTCCAGTACCTGAGTTTCGCATTCTGTCTTGGTTCAGGGCTTAGGACCTTGAATTATTCGCTTTTGGGGGGCTCAGGGCTGGTTCATGCGAAAACTAAAGAAGACTGAGCAATAGAAAGCCTTCCCATCAGAGAAAGCTGCAGATGGAGACCACCGTTGTTGTGGCCGGGGAACATTCGCAGGGCCACGAAGTTGTCCTGAGCACAGCAGGGTTTGGGGGAGCCTGAGAGAGGGACGAGCAGGGGATACTGTTACTAGTGGTTTCGGTGTGAAAGGCTTTTTGGCCGCAGCTCTAAATCTTTCACCTGAAACCCCAGCAAACTCTCCCGCCCAACCGCTCAGGCTTAGATTCCAAGCAATCCCTCATGCCCTCTAACTGTAAGCCGCAATGCAAACCACACACATGGCACGCTGAAATTTCGAGCTGACTCCCTAAAAGCAAGTAGCTCTGCACCGTTGCATCTGCTCCCCTCAACCTAAAGAATAATCGAAGCAGCTACCCTGACATGTCCCCGAAATCCCGAATCCTCACCCCTAACCTCAAGTCAAAACCCTACAGCAGCAAACCTTAAAATCCCTGATAGGACCCTGACCCCTACGATCCTTTTATTATCGGACTCTGAAGCGCAACACCTTATAGAAGCTTTTCAGAGACTATTCTCATCATTTCAAGTATCTGGTGCAGAATACCTCAACAGATAGGCCTCACCATTATGATACCCTAAGCCCCAAAGACCGTAATGTATCTGGGGCCCCGGAAAGCCAAGGCGCCCCACTGCTCCCCCAGCCGAGAATGCCGGGATGCTTTCCGGCCTGGCCCTTTGGCTTTACCTGGCCAAAAGAGTTCGGATTTGGGGCTTAGTGAGGCTTAGGGCTTCAAGGGTCTAGGGTTCAACATTTAGCGCTTAGGGCTTGGGGCTGAGAGTGTAGCATTGAGGCTTCCGGATTTAGGATTCAAGGTTTTGGGGCTTTTGGGTGGGCTTTTGATGTTGAGGGTTTCGGATTCAAGGCTGAGGAGTGTGGGGGTTTGGGGTTGGGATGGTGACTTTAGAAGACGCAGGGGCTGGAAGACAAAGAGAAATTTGTTTTAAGGACCTGGCGGAAGCTCCCTGTGCTTTTCAGTTTGGGGTGCTTCGGGGCTGGCATTCATGGTTGAGGGACTATATCTTTCGAATTTCGGACACATCCGGCTCAGGGCAGAACCCATATAATGACTTGATGAGCCCATAAAAAAAGAACCAATATAAGCAAATAGAGTGCTTGCAAAATCCGACGACAACTCTGCAAAACCCCAATGAAACGCTGCTATCAAAATCCCTGGACGACTCCCCAAAGAAGCGCCTCAGCGAAAAAGGTGAAAGGCCCTCCCGTGGGCAGCGCAGCGCTCGAACCCTCGCTCGACAACCTTGCGGATTCAAGGGTTCTCAGGTCTCCCTACACCCTAAACTAAGCCCTAAAACCCTATGCCGGGATTAAGGAGTTCAGGTTACTGTAAACCCTAAACCCTAAACCTCGGTCTTGGGTTTAGGGTTTAGGGCTTCGGATTTCCAGGGCTCAGGATTTCGGGGGTCCGGGCTCGGCTTCAGGGCTTGTTGGCAGGCGGGCGGGGGGGATAGTTTTTTGGTTCTGAGGTTGTTGGGGTTAGCTGGTCAGGTGGCGCTGTATACTGTACAGGTATAGTGGGGAACTGTCAGGAGTAGTGTGAATGGTGTAGGGTCTCCGGTTTGAGTTGAAACTTTGGAGTTTCGCGCCTTAGGGATTTCGGTGTGTCAGGGGGCTCATGGCTTAACCCTGAATCCGCGAGCATCCCTCAATGCTAGAAAACACAACTCCCGAATTACCGCAGACCCGAATCCACCCCTCCCCCAATAATAACAAGAAGAACAGAAAGAAGAGGATGTATGTAATGTAGGGGCCTTAGAATAGGGTTTTGGGGGCTCCGCAAAACCCCCCCAAAAAATTTTTTCTGATTATTATAAGGCTCCGATATTCATGAATAGATCAACACCCCAGGCCCAGTGGCTGGCACTTCCCACACTCAAAGGTCGCTTTGTGGCTGAGGACCAAGGGAGGCTTCAGCGAGATCTGGCCACTTGGGGTCGATAGGCATGGAGGCTTCCATGAGGCTTGCAGCTTGAGGGTTGAGGGAAGGCGTCGGATTTAGGTTTGGCTTCGGGGAAGAGGATTTTCAGTGTTCATGGCTTTGGCTTAGACTCTGCAGCCTGATCCCCCTAATTACCCTAAGCCCTAATTACCCGAATTGCCCGAAGAAAAAGAGGAACCCTACACCCTAAACCCTACACCCGAAAGCTGCATAAGCTACTGGGGCCTCGAGGCACAAAGACAAGACGCGCTTCGGTTTTTACTTTTGTTTCGGTTTCGGTTTAGGGTGTTTCGGTCGGTTCCATCTTCCGAACCTGCTCCCTTCCCTTAAGCAAGTTCCGGGTCTGAAGAGCCGCGGTTTGAGACCTTGGCTAAGGGTTTCGGGTTCAGCCTGGGGTTTTGGGCCAGCTGACACCTTTCGAGGCTGCAGAGATGCAACAGAAGCTACTGCAACAACAGATATCTTGCAGGGCTCGAGGGTTTCTGATGAATGGACGTAAATCGTTGGTTACGCGGCGCAGGAAACTGGGGCCTAAGCATGCCTAACGGCGTTAGGGTTGCAGCACTATAAGCCCCTGTGACTCGTCTGCGGCCTCCACATGCTGAAGGGCACGGGCAGGAATCTTCACCTTGGAATTGTCGCTGTCCGGCCCTTTCCATCGCATCTTGAAGACTTCGCCGCCGCCCCTCTCGCACATGTCCACCATGATGTCATGGGTACCTGGCTTCAGGAACTTGTCGTTACTGCCTCTCTCCCTGCTTCCGTGGCAGCCGTTGTTGTCGACGATCTTCTCTCCGTTCAGGTACATGAGAGAGCCTTAGACACACCGTCTCACTGCTCCCTACATCTATGTCACCACCTTTTATAAGTTCTCGCATGCAGGGCACCATCGTCTGAAACTGTGAAGAACTTATAATTGCCCTCCTTCTTCGTGACGAGCTGACCAGTACACCTGCGCAGGCATCTGCGACTCGGAGAAGGTTCAGCTGCTGCGAAAAGCTCTGTGACTTAGCAAGCCGCGCCTCACGCAGAATTGGTTACCCTGCTTGACTTCGGGGAAGTTCCCGTTCGTCTGATCGCAAGAGCGCAGGACGAGCAGCGCTGTATGCACAAGATCTGGATCAGGACAATGCATGGACCCTTTACCAGGGACCCTTTTTCACAATCCCGGTCCATGTGGAGCTCGGGCACGACCACACGATTGCCCGGGGTCCTTGCAACGGCTCTCCGACTCATGTTGGAGTCGGCTGGGGCTTTTGCGATCTGCGTCAAACTTGCGACCGAGCGTCAAGGTTCCTAGGTCCGGCACTTGGCACTGCGACTGGTCATAGTAGTAGTCGCACACCAAGCCACCCTCACAACGTCAGTATTGGCAGCTATGGTCTTAATCTTGTGTTGTCTCGGCAGTCTGCATCGCAAGCAGCTGCACAGCTTCAAAAAATTATGCGCAAAGGGGCTTCAAGACACCCGGGGCATTTGCTCCATGTCTCCTTACTATGCGCCTTGCACGTGCCGAACAAGTTGTCATGACTCCACAACCCCTTGTGAGACCGGAGGTCACCACCTGTCTTATCCCGACGCCAACGCTCCCCACTTCCTCTGCTGTAGCTCCGGCAAAGCGGGCAAAGCGATCCCGGCCTTGACCATCGCCTGGCCAGGCCAAGCAAAAAGCAGCAGCAGCAGCTACGACTGACAGACGACGACGCGGATGATGACGATGACGATAACCTTCACGATGGTGACGTTGATGAGGATGACGATTACGGTAATGGTGTGATAGTGATGGTGATGGTGGCGGTGGCGGGGGTGGTGATAATGTGGCGATGGTCTTTCATCACAACCGCCAAGTCAGTGATCGTCCTGTCCAGGACCACCAGTCCTCGTACAATATAACGCTTACCATCATATCATGATCATATTCTTCTTCACCACCCTCATTAACCTGCTCCTCGTCGTCTTCACCACCATCACCACCACTTCTATCTGCAACTTGGGACTGCAAGCCCGAACATTGAGTAACAAGTGGTCCTGAAGGTTCTCGCTGTGGTTGGTGCTTAGTTAGGACCTAGGAGGTTGATCATCATTGACTTGAAGGCCACGCGGTATGCGGGGATTTGATGCTGCCACGGACGGAATTGAAAGTCTTGGAGCCTGCAGTACAAAAGATTCTGCCTTCTCGTGCTTGAGCGCGGTAGCCGGGATCTTGACCTTGGAGTTGCCACTGTCTGGTCCTTTCCAGCGCATCTTCAAGACCTCGCCACCGCCCCTCTCGCACATGTCCACCACGATGTCGTGGGCACCCGGCTTCAGGAACTTNGGGATCTTGACCTTGGAGTTGCCACTGTCTGGTCCTTTCCAGCGCATCTTCAAGACCTCGCCACCGCCCCTCTCGCACATGTCCACCACGATGTCGTGGGCACCCGGCTTCAGGAACTTGTCGCCGCTGCCCCTCTCCTGTTCTCCGTGGCAGCCGTTGTTGTCCACGACTTTTTCCCCGTTCAGGTACATGAGAGAACCTCTCATAGTGCAGGCTACGGCTACTGTGGCGCACAAGGTCACTCCACCTACGCTTCTGCAGCCCAGCTCACGCCGACATCACCTTCCTGCCACTCTTGTCTGCATCTAAGACACCGTCATCTGAGGCGAGGAAGAACTTGTAGTTGCCCTCCTTCTTCGTGACGAGACGACCAGTGCACCTGCCAAAGCATTGTCGAACTCCGGAATTTTCTGACTTCTGGGATGCCCCCTCCGGCCTCGTGCAGAACTGATCCCCCTGACGTACGTCCGGAAACTTCCCATGGGTCTGATCGAGACATGCAGTTTGTACGACAAGACTCACACAAAGCTGCCCTGAACTCAACGCGGATCACTTTTTGCAATCCCGGTCCATGTAGATCTCTGGCACAGTCACGCGGTGAGCTGGGGTCCTGCTGATGGAATCCGTCAAGCTCATAGCTACATGGCCGATGAGATGCGCTGGACCAATCCCGGTCACCCAAAGCCCAACNATGTAGATCTCTGGCACAGTCACGCGGTGAGCTGGGGTCCTGCTGATGGAATCCGTCAAGCTCATAGCTACATGGCCGATGAGATGCGCTGGACCAATCCCGGTCACCCAAAGCCCAACGCGCACAGGTTATGTTGATTATTAGTAATGTGATTGTTGTTGCTAGTGTCATGGTTTTTGTTGGTGCTATTATTATTATTATTATTCTTATTCTTCTTACCTTCATTGTTCTTGTTATTGTTAAGCACATTGTTCTTTGCTGAGTTGCTTGCCGAGGGTCAAGGTGCCCAAGTCCGGCACTTGGCACTGTGACTGATCGTAGAAGTAGTNTTCTTCTTACCTTCATTGTTCTTGTTATTGTTAAGCACATTGTTCTTTGCTGAGTTGCTTGCCGAGGGTCAAGGTGCCCAAGTCCGGCACTTGGCACTGTGACTGATCGTAGAAGTAGTCGCACTCCAAGCCGTCCTCGAGGTCAACATCCTTCGGCAGTGGCCCAATAGCAGTAGCTGTTGAAGCTATTGTCACCAAAATGTGCAAGTGTGGAAAGCGTGAACAAATCGAGAGTGTGCAATGCGTGAAAACGTGAACAACGCGACAACNCTTCGGCAGTGGCCCAATAGCAGTAGCTGTTGAAGCTATTGTCACCAAAATGTGCAAGTGTGGAAAGCGTGAACAAATCGAGAGTGTGCAATGCGTGAAAACGTGAACAACGCGACAACACGAAATTCGCGAAAACGACATCAATAACATCAATACTTACCCCGACCTGTCTACTACTCCTCCACGGAATCCTGCATCCTAAACCCTATAAACCCTGTAAGTCTTAGGGTTTAGGGTTTAGGGTTTAGGGTTAATCCTAAGNAATAACATCAATACTTACCCCGACCTGTCTACTACTCCTCCACGGAATCCTGCATCCTAAACCCTATAAACCCTGTAAGTCTTAGGGTTTAGGGTTTAGGGTTTAGGGTTAATCCTAAGCCCTAGAGTGCCCCGCCTTCCTCCCCTTGCAGGCGCAGAGAGGCTTGTGGTGGCCGTGGTTGTTTTTATCACAGCTCAACGCGCTTGCGCTGGTCCCGGCGGTCACCTGGGTTCTGGGCTTAGGGTTTAGGGAAACCCTAAACCCCTAATCCCTGGCCCTACCCTTAAACCCCTAAATCCTAAAACTTAAACCTTGAGAGCAATAAACCCGCAACCGCCCAAAGCCCAGCAACCGGAGTCTGAAGCGTTGAAATCATCCTAACTATCGCACAGAACCATAGAATGAGGTCTCGTCAGAGGTTAGCCAGGGGGTGGATTGTATATCGAGGCTCCAAGTCAAAGTCTGTAGGGAAGTTTCGGGAAAAGGGGACCCTGGTATAGATCCTCTTTTTGCAGCATCCCTGAACCCTAAAACCCCAAGGGCCATAGCCTCCCAACTTAAGCCGGGGGCTGGTGCGCAGTCATCGTTTCTGCTTGTGGAGAACGGCGTGCCTGCATATTTGCGAGCTCCATGGAAGCCTCGGCCAGAACTCAGCTTGGGGCTTTCGGGTTTGGGGTTTCGGGTTTAGGGTTTGGGGTTTGGGGTTTAGGTTTTCGGGGATTGTGGTATAGGGCTCGGGGTCTGGGGTTTAGGGTTTGGGGTTTAGGGATTCGGGAGATGTGGACATCTCGGCTGGATACAAGCCTCACGAACACCCGAAGGGCCCCGACGAACCCATCCTGAATCCTGAACAAGAACATCATGCAGTAGACTTGATGTTTGTCTTTTGCACGTGTATTGTGGTGCTGTGCAATATTGGTGAGCGCATATCCTGGAACCTATTCAAAGAAGACTCGAAATCAACGAAAACCTACTTCAAATGGTGCTGGTCGTTGAACCTACGGACACCTAAAGCTGCAACGAATCCTTTGGGGCTTGGAGAGAGACTTAGAGTTGAAAACACAAAACTTCAGGTATATTAGAGTTCGAGTGCTTAGCCTGAACCCTAAACTCTAAACCCTTAAAGTTTAGGGTTTTTAACGGGCTCTAAAAACCAACAACTTCGGGTTCCCGGCTTAAGCTGACCATTTGCTGGGCACTAGTGGGACATGGTTTAGGGTGTTAAGCTTCAGGGTTTAGGGTTTAGGGTCTAGGGTTATGGTTTAGGGTNAAACCAACAACTTCGGGTTCCCGGCTTAAGCTGACCATTTGCTGGGCACTAGTGGGACATGGTTTAGGGTGTTAAGCTTCAGGGTTTAGGGTTTAGGGTCTAGGGTTATGGTTTAGGGTTTGGGGGATAGGGATGGTTTAGGGTCCAATTCTGTCCAGGAAACCTCGGCAAGTGTAGCCAGCCTCCTTGAAGGCAGCGCCCACCTTCTCGTTGCTGGTGAGGGCAACCATCTTGGTCTTGTCCTCAGCTGAAAGGCCCCTAAACCCTAAACCCTAAACCCTAAAACCCTAAACCCTAAATATTAAACCCTAAACCCTAAAACCCTAAACCCTAAAACCAAAAACCCTAACCTCAGCCCTATTTGAACTCCTTTTCTGCGGGGCCCGAGGGTCTCGAGAGGCTTCTCCAGCCAGGACAGCTGGAGCTCGAAAGGGTTTNCCCTAAAACCAAAAACCCTAACCTCAGCCCTATTTGAACTCCTTTTCTGCGGGGCCCGAGGGTCTCGAGAGGCTTCTCCAGCCAGGACAGCTGGAGCTCGAAAGGGTTTATTTAGGGTTGAGGGGTTTGGGCCTTAAGGCTTTTAAGGTTTTCAGGTTTTTAAGGTTTAGGGTTTGGGGTTTAAGGCTTTGAGTTTTTAGGTTTTTAGGGTTTAAATAGGGTTTGGGGTTTCCGCCCAGAACCCTTAAACCCCAAACCCCCGTCTCGAAGGAAAGGTTTCAAGAAACGTTGCAGGAAAACGCAAGAAGCCAGGCTTACCAGTCAGGTGCCTCTGTCGCATTACGGATTTTCCACACTTACTTCCCCAAGAAGTGCAGACATGCACTTCTTGCAGGGTTTAGGGTTTAGGGTTTAGCAGGGCTTGAGTCCAACCAGCTTTCAGCGCACAACTTTCCCAAATGCAGCCCCACTATCTCCCCTAAACCCTACACCCTAAACCCTTGAGCCACTCTAGAACCTGGCACCTGGGACCCAACCCTAGCAGACCGAACACAACACGAGTAGTATAGGGGCCTTAATAATTAGAATGGGGTTTTGGGGCCCATTGTACTATAATTAAAATAAGGAGCCCCCCGAATTGTTTTGGTAATTATTCAGGTCCCTATATTGGTATGATGAAGGAGCACAGTCGACTAACTTAGTTTTGTGTAGAATGGAGAACAGCTTTGCTACCTGATGATGTTAGGTTTAGTTAGGTTTGGCACACTCGTTCCAAGTATAGAATCTGCGATGCCTTCAGTTTTTATTTCCGTTGCATAACAGGGATCTCCAAACCCGAGACTGTAAATCCCAAGACCTCCGAGATAAGCTTCCTTAGGGTCGTTAGAGCATTCTGAGCGGATTTCATAAGAATGCAGCGGTCTAGGTGATTGGATAACAAGCAGCTCCCAACTTGCCACTTTCAACGATGGCAGATGCCTCATCTCGTCCCTGTTCCACCTGAATGGCCTCTCTCAGAAAATCCATCCAAGTAGCACATCCTTCGAAACCATTGCTGGAGCACACCTTCGCAAATAGCAGGCTTCCGTATAGTGCTCTCCTATTGCAGCTACAGCTCCGGAGTGAGGAACTGGAATTCGGGGTTATGTTTTCATGCCTTGAGTTGGATAGCAGAACTGAGAGTGTACTACGATATTGAAGGGAACCTGGGTTCACAGCAACCCGAACTGAGTACTGANGGAGTGAGGAACTGGAATTCGGGGTTATGTTTTCATGCCTTGAGTTGGATAGCAGAACTGAGAGTGTACTACGATATTGAAGGGAACCTGGGTTCACAGCAACCCGAACTGAGTACTGAGAGCTACAGGTTAGCGGTATGGCTGCCAGCATCAGGCTTTCCAGGACATTTCTAGAAAGGTAAGACGGGTTTCGAAAAAAAGGCCGTGATTGGCGGTGCCCGAAAAAAGTACAACACCGGTTGCACCAGAGAGCCTAATATGTCAGTCTAAATGGGACAGGATACCTGGCTGATGGATATTGAAGCTGTGGCCAACCCACACGCTAACAGCCAGAAACCTTTGATTTGAGCTCCCAAAACATTGGCCACCTAGTAAGTCTGACACAAGTGAGTTTAAGCAGGGTAAAAAACTAAACAATGGTTCACCCTGCTTCTATTCCTTATCCCATCAAAACAACTACCCTCTTAACCAAGTTTTGCAAATCATCCAAGAGTACGAAGATCCACTACACATTGACTGTATGTGAAACCTCCGCCGGTATGCCCTCCTGAACTTTCTGAACTCAAGTGCAATGACCCGATTGCTCTTGTGTGCGCGTGCGCCTAAACCCAAAACCCTAAACTTCCCTAAACCTTAAAGACCTGAGCCACGCTGCTCTGTCCGGCGATGTAAGATACTGACGCGTTCAATATTTTCGGTTTAGGTTAGGGTTTAGGGTTTCGGGGGGTTCAGGGTTCCAGCAGCGATGAACAGGAGACACATACACCCATCATCACGGATATACTGAACCGCGAACCTGAGAATCTCTTCACCGGTTTATGGTGGTTTCCGCCCTAATTTAGGACCCTAAATAGTAGGATCCTTATTACAAGGACCCCAAAATAAGGTACCCTAATTTTCGGAAACTCCCTTATCAGCATTTTCGCCAAGCAGGACGTCTGGTCTGACAGCTTAGAAAGAAAAACATACTGCACTAGTTTGTGTGGATCAGTGACAGTGACATTTCCCGTTCTCGCGGCTTCTACAACGAGCGATGTTTCAGAGAAATGATTCGTAGAGGCCTTAGGCTTACATGTGAAGCAGGGCTCCCGACACGGACACCCAAAATTGAAACTCGTCGGCATGTCCACCATCCCTACGTGCACTCGCCAAAACGAAATCCCAAGAAGCAAACCAAGTAATCCAATAAAACCCTTTCAGCCATTTATGCAATGAAGCTCCCTTTAAAGAACCCTTGTAGACCCCTTTATTGAAGCGCATAGAAGCCTTACAGAACCAATCCAAAAGACCCCGAAGAGTCGGCGACACCTTGTCGCAAGTGTCACCATTTCCGCCCATCAGCCATGCCTCGTCGGCCTCGTGGTTAGAATTTGGGGGGCGTAGGGGTTGCACTGTTAGGGTTGGGGTTCTGGGGCGAGGGGTCGGGTTTAGGGCTTTTGGGTTGGCTGCACTTTTGTAGCTGTTGAGCTGACCTTTGGAGTTTGGGGGTCAAGGTCTTCACGGCTTCAAGGTTTTAGTGTTTCGGGCTTCAGGACTTCGAGCTGTGGGCTTTTGGCAGATTACGGCTTCGAGGCCTCAATGCAGCCACAGCCCGGAAGTGGCTTCTGGCTCCCCCCCAAAAGAAAATGTACAGGTTCAGAAAACCTCTACCCGGAACCGGAAGCCCTGAATCTTGCAGGTTTCAGAGCCCATGCCAATATTGGCTGAGATTCCAGTCCTTGAAGAATCCAATCAGCTGTGGGATTGGCTTTGCTTAAGGCATTGTACTCTCCACCCCTCCAACACGTCGAGATTCCGGCATTGTGACATATGCTACACCTCGACCAAAATGACCAAAAAGACAAAAATGACAAACAAAGACAAAAATGACAAAAAAAGACAAAAATGGCAAGAAAGACAAAAAGGCCAAACTCTTTATGCCCTAATTCGAACCCCCCGAAACCCGAAAGGCCGGAGCTCGAAATCCGGGGCGCCCCGGGCCTGCTCATCGTCCTCTGCTCCCTTTTGCCGGAAGTAGAGCGTGAGGCCGTGGTCCGTGGCAGGCCCTAGGCCAAGAGCAGTTAGGGTTTTCGGGTTTAGGGTTTTCGGGTTTAGGGTTTTAGGGTTTAGGGTTTAGGGCTTTAGGGTTTTAGGGTTTAGGGTTTTCGGGTTTAGGGTTTTAGGGTTTAGGGTTTAGGGTTTAGGGTTTTAGGGTTTAGGGTTTAAGGCCGTCAAGAGCAGAGGAGCCGAGGGGCTGCAGGCGCTAAACTGAGCCCTTAGAAGTGTGGCCATGCTCATGGACCTTCACTGCTGATCCATATTGATGTCATTGCTACCTAATCCAGGTGGTGATGAAGATCATGAAGATGAAGATGGAGAGATGAAATTGAAGCTGAATGATGAATGATGACGACGACCACGACGATCACCACGAGGATGATGATGATCGCTAATCATTGCCACCACGCATTGCTACTCTGAGGGTTTGAACCTGTGGTTGTCCTCGGAAGGCCCGTTTCCAGCATGAAGTTGGCAACCTCGACCTATAGAAACCTCACCCACCCTTCGGAGCTGCCGTCGNACCACGCATTGCTACTCTGAGGGTTTGAACCTGTGGTTGTCCTCGGAAGGCCCGTTTCCAGCATGAAGTTGGCAACCTCGACCTATAGAAACCTCACCCACCCTTCGGAGCTGCCGTCGTGCCCCATGCAACCCTCCCGGAAATGCCACACCCCCGCGATTCCGAAAAAGCAGGCCCTAAATTAGACAAAGCTTTGAAAATCGCTGGACCGGTACCTTTGCAACGAACACCCATGCTAAGAACAAGGAATGGACAAAGCTTGCCTAAAACAAGCGTCTGTGGACAGTAAAGCGGACCGAAAAATGTCGGAACGCAATGGGCCCTCGGAGAATGTAAGCGGAAACGACAGCAACCCGTCTTAGGTGCATAGCTGCAAACATACTTCCCATTGAGTACTTCTTCTGTGTTTGCGCAGTGTAGTGTCTTGGAGTAAAACCCGGTACAGAACCCGTATTATGCCTCATGCAAGTATGTCAGCATGACCTTATAAAACCCCATAAACACCATGTACCGCCCCCGATAGAACCCCTGCAGACCCCTAAGAAACAAGCTTATGAAAGCTTCTGAGCAATCCTTTCAGTGCCAGAATCCTGTGCAGCTGGAGCCAGACCCCTCTCCACCCGTCTCGGCTCGATCCTGGCGAAAGGAACTTTTGGCGGTTTGGTGTTTTGGGTTTAGGGCTGAACAGTTAGCGGTGTAGCTGGTAGGGTCCATTTCAATAGAACAAACTCGGAGTAGGAGGATAGGGTAGAGTAGTAGAGTAGTTGTAGCAAAGGAGCAGTGGAAGAAGAACTAGCATAGTAGCAGTAGTAGTCGTAGTCGTCGTAGTCGTCGTAGTAGTAGTAGTAGTAGTAGTAACACAAGATGTTGCGGGTGCTCTCCGGGCCTCTAAGTGACTAGGTGAAGTTGTGCTAGGGAGTTCTGCTTACACACTTGGAACAGCAATGGCTCCTAGGGATTTGCGTGGGGTTGAAAGTCCAGGATCCTACAAAGTGTCACTAAACACTAGACTTGTCACTAAACCCCAAACCCGGTGACTACAAGATAAATCCTAAACCCTGGCGACTCGAATCCTAAACCCCGTGTCAATCCGTCCGAGCTTCGGAAAGCTTGTCCACGCCACCCTTGATCTGGCAGTTTCCTGAGATTTCCGATGCTGAGCAGGGTCATCTCCCTCAAAAGCACGTTTTGTGGTCTGATGTCTAGCACGAGACGGAGCCCCTTTATTTAGACACCTACTAGGAAACGATTCCAAAGCCTGAGCGAAAAGAACTCCGGCAACATCCCAAAAACCTCCAATCCGGAGTCTTCGGCGGCGCTGGCACGTCGACAACGAATTGAACAAAAACCCCGACCTTTACATCCTGGTCCTGTGCCATGCAGGAATGGCCAATGCCAACAAACAGCACAAGCCCACGCTCCTGTATGAGAGCACGGCCCGACAACCTGGATCCTAAGCACCCCAAACTGCCAAAGTTCCATATTGCTGGTTGCATCCGCTTCCGCACATGGCATGGCCCATGGATAGCGTGGAGTGGCAATCCTCGGAATGTTTTGGGATGTTGCTTTAAGGACTGAGGACTCAAGATCTTGGACCTTCGGCTTATATTGACTTCATCTCCCNGCACATGGCATGGCCCATGGATAGCGTGGAGTGGCAATCCTCGGAATGTTTTGGGATGTTGCTTTAAGGACTGAGGACTCAAGATCTTGGACCTTCGGCTTATATTGACTTCATCTCCCCCTTCCAGACCGCCTTTGAGGGCTTGAAGGGGCTGACTCTTGAAACCCCCTTCAAGGGCGGCTTGAAGGCCTTCAAGCCCCCGCTTCGTTGAAGGGCGGTGGACCCATTCAGGGTTTGATCAACGGGCTCCGATTCTCTGCCTTTGGGTGTTCACGGCTTCAGACCTCCGGGGACGGAAGCCCTGGGCCCTGGGTGCTACTGCGGCCAAAAACCTGAGCCCTGGAACTGTGCAGGGTCTCGGGNGCACATGGCATGGCCCATGGATAGCGTGGAGTGGCAATCCTCGGAATGTTTTGGGATGTTGCTTTAAGGACTGAGGACTCAAGATCTTGGACCTTCGGCTTATATTGACTTCATCTCCCGATCGGGGCTCCGATTCTCTGCCTTTGGGTGTTCACGGCTTCAGACCTCCGGGGACGGAAGCCCTGGGCCCTGGGTGCTACTGCGGCCAAAAACCTGAGCCCTGGAACTGTGCAGGGTCTCGGGNGGGCTCCGATTCTCTGCCTTTGGGTGTTCACGGCTTCAGACCTCCGGGGACGGAAGCCCTGGGCCCTGGGTGCTACTGCGGCCAAAAACCTGAGCCCTGGAACTGTGCAGGGTCTCGGGCCTGGGGTTTAGGGGTCACAGTCCAAAAAGTTCTCGTCTCAATTCCCACATTACCGAGAACTACTACTAATTAGAATAAGGACCCCCCAAAATAGTATAGGTAATTGTTAAGGCCCCTATCAGGCACCGCAGCTCGGCTTGCCCACTGCGATTCCTCATCTTCAATATGTGCACTCCTATCGAAGCCCAGGGTGTGCGAGACCCTTATGCAGTCTTGGGCGCTGAGTATCCACCCATCACTACATCGCACCAAACAAGTCAAGAAAAGCCCTTGAGCAGTACCGGCTGAACCTTCGAATGCCCAGTTTCGCAGGCATCGTCGTCCAACATGAAGGAGCGTATTCCATCCTGGTCCCTGTACCTGACGAGTGCAGCTTAGGAGCTGGATGCTTGCAGCTGTGGTTCAAGGTTTAGGTCCGACCTCTGCAGGTTTGCCCAAATCCCCTACAGTATTGCAGGATGTCATATCATAATAGTATATCATATTAACATTATGCTATGCTATAGTATACTATACTATCCTTCCTAGGCTATGCTATGCTATACCAAAACTATATCATAATTGTACTATGCTATACCTGAGTCTGCTGCTCCTAGGATGCAAAAGCACTGAAACAAAGACATGAAAGCCACGATCCACCGAAACGCCTGAATTCAGTAAACTTCCTCAAAACTCTCGCAGAAAGTGGATTAGGGATTAGGGCTTCTAGGGACTGAGGCTTTTCGGACTTATTCTAGCAGAAGAGGGGATCCCTCGTCTGGGAACCTGAATGAACAGATTTTGGAGTCTCTGAGAATTCGACATCCTCATACTGAGCAAACCATGTCTCCGCTCACCTTCTGACCAGCCCGTCGGACTGTAAGCTTTAACCGCCAGGGAAAAAACCTCCAAAGCCACTGCACACCTAAACCATGTAAAGAAGCCCTTAACCAGCCCTAAACTCTGCCAAAGACCGCCGCGGTGCATGAGCGTGTCCTGTGCCCCGCTGGTGACAGAGCCCTGTCGACGACAATGGCTTCGGGTTCTAAGAAAAGCCGTTGTGGCATGTCGGGTTCTCGTATTTGGGCTTAGCATTCCGGGGTTTGGCCTGTAGTACCAAGAGTTTTGAGTGCTGTAGCTGTAATTGGTGAGTAGAACAACAAGAGCAATGTGGACAAGCAGCATTGGCAATAACATTAACGGCCTAATCAAGAATGATTTTCACGCCACAGCATGGCTTTGTCGGCAGATGTCCGGTAACATCTCCTACTAATCAAAAACACACGAAGCGACTATGCAGTGTCCAGGTTCCGACAGCAAGCCCAAACCCAAGGGAAGGGGTGTTTCGATACAAAAGCAACTGGAACAAGTGGTGAGTGTCGCGTAAGAGACTCTAGAGCTTAAGCTTCCGTGGAAAGATGTATCATTATCTTGGTGGAAACATAGGACTTGAACATGGGAGAAATTCTTAAGCAAGACTCCCTAGCAAACACCCCCAATCCAAGAAACCGAAAACAAAAGACTATATAACATTTTACAGAAAGAACACGAGAAACAGCTACCAAGCCTTCAGAACCTCGGGCGCCCAGGCCGGCCCCTGCGTCTTCTGAGTGGTCTTCCCATGCCTAGGCAGGAAACGACTTCCCAGAAATCACCATACTGAGGGATAAGGATTTAGGCTTTAGGGTAGGGCCGGTAGGGCTCTAGAAACAGAGCCGTTTTCACTCGATCATTACGGGGTTTAGGGTTTAGGAGTTTGGAGTTTGGGGCTTAGGGCTGTACGTGGCACATTCCTCAGTTAATGGGTACTGAAAGAAAGGTCTGTGCGGGTTATGTAAGGTTTCTTTGAGAGGGTTATATCAGAGTTCCATAAGAGTTTTGACCTTCTTTTGATAAGTGATCATTGTACTAAGGGTCTTTGGTGGCTTTGAGGTGCTTGAGTGCTTGGTGCACGGGCTAAGGTTGCCAGCTCAAGAGAATAAAATTAGCCAGCTGGATTTGTTTAGACCGACGCTTGGGCCAAAGGGTTGGCGGGGGGGTGCTCGAAAGACGGGGCTCTTGTAACTCAGTTTAAGTTACCATAAGAAGCAAATGGCAACTCCAACCACATTATTCGAAAAGAGCCCGAAGAGCTGTTTTGCCATGTTGCGGCTTTAAGGCTTCTCCGAAACTCGCATGACTTAAAGCAGGGGACCTTTTGAAAAGGCTTGGGTGCCGGCGCGAGGTCTTAATGGAGGTCCGGGAAAGGATTCAGCACAAAGGAAAAACAACAAACAACAACTGGCGGAGTTGTTGTGCTAANAAAGCAGGGGACCTTTTGAAAAGGCTTGGGTGCCGGCGCGAGGTCTTAATGGAGGTCCGGGAAAGGATTCAGCACAAAGGAAAAACAACAAACAACAACTGGCGGAGTTGTTGTGCTAAGTTGATTGGACTACACACGCGTGTAGTCCAATCACGGCTTCGATTCGTGCTAGCACTCCGCAGAGCAAGAAAACACTGGCGGTCACTGGCGGCTGCACTTGATCAATCCCCAAACCCTAAACCCTAAACCCTAGGNACGCGTGTAGTCCAATCACGGCTTCGATTCGTGCTAGCACTCCGCAGAGCAAGAAAACACTGGCGGTCACTGGCGGCTGCACTTGATCAATCCCCAAACCCTAAACCCTAAACCCTAGGCATCTTGCGGGGATCTTGCAAGGCTCAGGCTTGGGAGCAAGATGGGGGCCTGGATACTCAGACATCATGCCTTGAAGTCCCCTTAAATCACTAAACTAGATCACGCCGGGTGACCTGAAAGCCTCAAAAGCCGCATGGGCCACGCTGTTCGAGGCATCAAACTTCCACCGGAACTGATTGCCCACATCATCCTCGGATCACTGATGAGGATGCCTATAGTCAGCTTAGGGCCTAGGGTCTAGAGTTTAGGGTTCACAGCATATTCTTTATGTACTTGGTTTTCTTTTAGGCTTAGGTTCAGGTTGCTATCAGACTTGGTGTATCCTGCTTGCTATCTACTGGTAGCACCAAGGCTGCTGTTCTGCATTCAAGCACTACGCTTGAAGCTCATGTAACGGGATGAACGAAAAAGCTTGATCGTCATACTGTTACTGCCCTTAAAGAAACGGGGGTGACTAGTCAGTGGCCTACATTAGGACTGGGCTTTGGGCCTTACCCTTGGGGTTGGAAGCAAGGGCACCCTGAAAGCATGAACAAGTAAAGGCTCAATCTTGCAGGATCAAGGGACGTTGTAAGTAGGGTGATCAGCACCTTACTTCGCGGGTGGAAGCTGATGTAATAATACTGACCTTGCTTCAACTGCCCTGGTCATGCAAAGTGTGGAGATGACGATGGGCTCTGACGTTAGCAACCCATGAAATCTAGCCTCAAGACGTCTCAGGACTGGTCTTTACACAACAGTGACTGAAGCGGATATTGGCAGGAGCAATGTGTGGTACAAGTCAAAGGCCGCAACACAGAGGAAACCACAGGTCACGGCGGAATCAGAACATTCAAGCAGTCCGTCTCACCGAGGGCCACAGATACCGACACGCCAACCGTTGGCACCAAACACAGAGCCGCTCACCATTATGTAATACCCTGGTCAGGTCAATAAACCCCTGTTCACCCTGAATCAGGATCATGATCAGAAGCCCAATAGTAAGGTCCATCAAGAAAAGGGAGATTTATGAATCAGATGCTGAACCATACACTCTCAGTGAGCGCCTAAAGCCTGGCGAATGAAAAGTGGTGTGTACGGAATGTAACTAGACATCCCGGGGGGACGGGGTGGTAGCAACATAAAACCGCGAAAGTATAAACTCTTGGCTGTAAATCCAATCCCAGAAAAATGTGGTTTTCAAACCACCCAAGTGGGTCCCGGCATGCGGAACTCTCACAGCCTACAACCTCAAAAGACCTCAAGAAACAAACTGCGCGAAACCCTCAGCAACAAAAACACACACGAAAACCCTAAACCCTAAACCTCGAACCCAAAACCCAGAACCCTGAAGTATAAAGTAAAAAGCCACATTGAGCCGAAGAAAAGGCCCAGGTGCGACTGCGAGGAGCTCTAAGTCCTTTTCCTCGACCTCCCACAGACAAGAAACATGAGAGAGCTTGGGGTACATACAGTGTATAACATGCAATGTACCATGTAAAACTATAACAGATCATATAGTAGAACATAAAATATTTTAAAGCATATATGGTATTCAACAGATCTTTGCATTAGATAACATGAACAACGATACATGATATGTATTAAGGCTTAGGTGGAGGAGTTTGGGGTTCAAGGGTTCCAAGTCCCACCAAGAAGAGAAAGAAAAGCCTTCTGCAACAACCAGACACCCTGACATCGCAAGCCTAACCGCCCTGAGCCCCCACATCATAACCCTAAACCCCCTTAACCCTCCAGTAAACCCGCAAACCCCTAAAGCCCCCAAACCCCCAACACCTTAAGCCCTTACCCCTCTTAACGCGAAGCCCCCGAAGCCCTAAACCCTAAACTCCAAAACCCTTAGCCCCACCTTCGGCAACCTCTGGAAGCAGACTTTGTCCCCATCGTCGCAGGTCCCGAAGGGGTCGCCCAAGACGTCGGCCTTTCCTGGTGTTTACATCAGAGGCTTTGGAGTTTAGGGTTTTGGGGTTAGGAAACCCTAAACCCTGAACCCTAAACTCTAAGCCCTAGGCCCTAACAGCTAGGGTTTACGAGCTCAGGCTTTACAGTGTTGTCTGGATTTAGGGCTCCGGGCGCTTGTTTTTGTAATAACCGGCCATCCTCTTGGAAAGACGGATCAGAACAAAAAGGCATGGCAATTCCCGCGACCTGGGATATTCCTGTAAACCGTAACCGCAAAATCCCAAACCATAAAATTGTGAAGCCCTCTGCTCTGACGTCCTTAGGAACCCAAGGGTGCTTTCACGCCAAGTTTCCTGCAGGCCAAGAGGAGCCCTTCCTCAGCTCTGAGCTCGGAAGGACAAGGGGAACAAAGGCTTAGGGGGCAAAGACTCCAAAATCGATCAACAAAGCCATACTCCTGTCTGTCTATCTGTCTATCAAAGTATCTATGTACACCAGGAATACTTGCTCATTAAATGGTTTGAGGGTTAGAGGTTCCGGCTTTCGGGTTGAGGAGATGCACAAGTCTTTCGAATCCGTTGATGTTACTGGTGGCCCGAGTCGCGTAAACCACCAGAACTTGTTGTACGTCTTCCCCTGGACGTCAATGGTTCCGTACTGATCGACGGGCACATCCTGATGGATTGCATCGGTTCAATAACAGCGACTGGGCGTGGGAAGATTGATTCAGACACAAAACACGGTACCCAGATCATTGCACACAATGTAGAAGCTGACTGCGACCGGACGAGCCCTTGCCAAACATGGATGCCTTGTCGTGCTTGAGCACGGCAGCAGGGATCTTGACCTTGGAGTTGCCACTGTCNCCAGATCATTGCACACAATGTAGAAGCTGACTGCGACCGGACGAGCCCTTGCCAAACATGGATGCCTTGTCGTGCTTGAGCACGGCAGCAGGGATCTTGACCTTGGAGTTGCCACTGTCCGGTCCTTTCCAACGCATCTTCAAGACCTCGCCACCACCCATCTCGCACATGTCCACCATGATCTCGTGGGCACCCGGCTTCAGGAACTTGTCGCCACTGCCCCTCTCCTGTTCTCCGTGGCAGCCATTGTTGTCCACGACCTTCTCCCCGTTCAGGTACATGAAGGAACCTCGCAAACATTGCAGGCCAGGGAAAGCACACTTCATGTCACTGCACCACATGCATGCGTGGCCCATTTTTCTGACACGCGGAATGTCCCTGCTGTTTCTCCATTCATCCAGGATGCCGTCGTCTGACGCGAGGAAAAACTTGTAGTTGCCCTCCTTCTTCGTGACCAGCCGACCAGTGCACCTGCCACATCGAACTCCGAAGAATCAGGAATCCTAAACCCTAAACCCTAAACCCTACACTCGAGTAAACTCTCAACCCGATTTACCGGGTTTCCCACGCCCAGGCCCAGGCCCCACCTGGTGCAAAAGCGATCCCCTTGACGTACATCCGGGAACTTCCCGTGGGTCTGATCACCAGAGCAGAGGATGTAACATGCAACATGCATAAACAAGCACTAAATAGCAACAGAATCCCAATTCAGGGTTTAGGCTTTGGTTTCAGGGCGTTCGGGCTTGAGGGTTTAGGGAAGGATGCACGCCCATGCCCCGGACAAAATGTCGAAATCCCGGTCCATGTAGATCTCCGGCACGATCACGCTATGAGCTGCTTTCCTGAATGGCATGTTGATGACTTGAAACTCAGCTGTAGGTTACAAGCAGAGACAACCTGGCCCATGGTTCCTGCTTGCATGTGTATGCACGTATGTATGTATGCATGTATGTATGTGATGTGTATGTATGTATGTATGCATGTATGTGATGTGCATGCATGTATGTATGTATGCATGCATGTATGTATGTAGGTGTATGTATATGCATGTATATGCCTGTGTATGCATACATGTGCATATGTATGTGTGTATGTATTTGTGCATGTACATGTATGTATATGTATGTCTATGTATGCCATGTATGCACGTGTATGTAGACGTCTATAGTTGTATGTATATGCATGTATATTTATGGATATGTATGTGCATACGCAAGTGCATGCGCATGTGTATGTGTGTATGGGTATCATGTGTATGTGTATGTGTATATGCGTATGTGTAAGTGTATGTTTATGCGTATGGCTATGGCTGTGGGTATGGGTATGGGTATGCGTACAGTATGTGTATATGTGTATGTGTGTGTATGTGTGTATGCATGTACATATGTATGTATGCAGGTACCACTGGCCGGGCATGTACGGCCCAATCTTGCAGCTGAGTGTCAGGGCACCCAGATCCGGTATGTGACACTGCGACTGATCGTAGAAGTACTCACACTTCATGCCGTCGGCAAGGTTGAACTTTGGCTGGCCAGCGGGGACAGGGCGAGATGACACGAAGTTACTTAGTGCTCGGCACCCAAGACGAAAGCATGACATCACACGCAAGCGAAACAAATTCGCTAGTTATCCGGAAACTGTAGAGCCCGGAACGCCTTCTCGTGCTTCAGCACGGCAGCGGGGATCTTAACCTTGGAGTTGCCACTATCCGGTCCTTTCCAACGCATCTTGAAGACCTCGCCGCCGCCCCTCTCGCACATGTCCACCACGATCTCGTGGGCACCCGGCTTCAGGAACTTGTCGCCACTGCCCCTCTCCTGTTCTCCGTGGCAGCCGTTGTTGTCAACGACCTTCTCCCCGTTCAGGTACATGAGGGAACCTCCCATGGTGCAGGCTATGGCTACGGTGGCACACACGGACATTATGCCCTAGGCTGCTGCAGCCCAGCTCACGCCGACATCACCTTCCTGCCACTCTTGTCTGCATCTAAGACACCGTCATCTGAGGCGAGGAAGAACTTGTAGTTGCCCTCCTTCTTCGTAACGAGACGACCAGTGCACCTGCCAAAGCATTGTCGAACTCCGGAATTTTCTGACTTCTGGGATGCCCCCTCCGGCCTCGTGCAGAACTGATCTCCCTGACGTACATCCGGAAACTTCCCACTGGTCTGAGCACAAGAGCAAGGCACACTACAGTCTTTCAGCGCCAACTGAACACGCAATGCGTCAACAAGGCACAAACCCCCCATCCCACACAGAGGTCCCAGAACCAAACCCGGATCACTTTTTGCAATCCCGGTCCATGTAGATCTCGTGCACGATCACACGATGGGCTGGGGTCCTTGCTATGAAATTTCGGCGATTGAAACAACTTGAAGCATCCCGCTGAGGCTACGTAGCCAAGGGTGCATCTACCACATGCGCCATGCGCACATTCTGCCAAGTGTCAAGGCGCCTAGGTCCGGCACTTGGCACTGCGACTGATCGTAGAAGTAGTCGCACTCCAAGCCGTCTACGAGGTTCAGCTTCGGCTGGCCAGCAGGGACAAAGCAAAAGACATGGAAACAAAGGGGCTACTGGGCAGCGTCCGGTCGCTTCAGCGGAGGGATAGCACCAAATAACACAGCAAGGTTGCCTTATGAAAAAGCTGAAGGCATTATCTGCTGCAAAACTGCCTTCTTGTGTTTGAGCACGGCAGCAGGGATCTTGGACTTGGAATTGCCACTGTCTGGTCCTTTCCAGCGCATCTTCAAGACCTCGCCACCGCCCCTCTCGCACATGTCCACCACGATCTCGTGGGCACCCGGCTTCAGGAACTTGTCGCCACTGCCCCTCTCCTGTTCTCCGTGGCAGCCATTGTTGTCCACGATTTTCTCTCCGTTCAGGTACATGAGGGAACCTCCCACAGTGCAGGCTATGGCTACGGTGGCACACACGGACATTATGCCCTATGCTTCTGCAGCCCAGCTCACGACGGCATCACCTTCCTGCCACTCGTGTCTGCAGCTAAGACACCGTCATCTGAGGCGAGGAAGAACTTGTAGTTGCCCTCCTTCTTCGTAACGAGACGACCAGTGCACCTGCCACTGATTCTGACTTCTGGGATGTCCCGGCGCCCCAAGCCCACCTAGGACCCGCCTGGTGCAGAACTGATCTCCCTGACGTACGTCCGGAAACTTCCCACTGGTCTGATCGAGATGCAAAGTGCAACTTGCATGAGCACTGGTCAACAACACAAAAAGAGAGCTGCCCTGAACTCAACCCGGATGAGTTTTTGCAATCCCGGTCCATGTAGATCTCTGGCACAGTCACGCGGTGAGCTGGGGTCCTGCCGAGATGTTGGGTTACATAGCCCAGCTTAGTACCTAGCCAGAACGCCAGAACTTGAAGCCCTAAAGCCACAACTGCCCGAACCTTAACGAAGCCTTAACCTAACCCCAGAACCCCTCAAAGCCCTAATTGATGCAGGGTCTTGTAAATTAGAATAGGTTTTGCGGTATTGTATACTATGCTCAGTTTATTCACATAGGCACTTGAAGGGGGATACGATGGAAATTCTGGGGTGGTTACTAGTGGAGTTACAAGTAGGGTAACTATAATTGTAATAGCCCATATTAAGGGGCTTATGACCCTTATTTAACTACCCATGAACCTCCCTACAGAGCCTTTGTAGAAGCCTTAAAGGAGCCCTTATGAATCCTTTAAAGGAACCGTTTAGGGTTTAGGGTTTATAGGGTTTAGGGCTTAGGGTTTAAGGAACCCATGGAGCTTTGAAGAAGCCTTAAAGGAGCCCTTAAAGGAGCCCATGAAGCTCCAAGTAGACTTCCTCAGTTGCTGCTGAGCGTCAGCGAACTCAGGTCCGGCACTTGGCATTGCGCCTGATCCTGGGCTCTGGGGTTTAGGGTTTAGGGGGGTTTAGGGGTGTTTAGGGTTTAGGGGGGTTTAGGGTTTAGGGTTTAGAGGGGTTTGGGGGGGGTTTAGGGTTCAGGGGGGTTTAGGGTTTAGGGTCCAGAGGGGTTTAGGGTTTAGCGGTTGAGGGGTTTGGGAGCCCATCATGCACTAGA